>SZWC01003884.1:138640-159289 GCA_023375785.1 Penium margaritaceum | reverse complement strand
GGGGGGGGGGGGGGGGGGGGGGGAGGTACCTAAAGAGTAGAAAACACAGCAATCGTGGACCATCTCAAGCAGCTCTTCTTTGTGGGCCAAAAATAGGTTAAGGATGGGATGGATAGGTCTTTTTTCTTGCAACTTTCGGGCAGTGCGCCAAAGTAGTATGACGAGAAAAAGGAATGAGTAACAAAGTGCTGAGCAGGAGAGGACATTCATGTAAAGTTTCACCTGTTTTTTCTCCTGATGTGGTGCGCCTTGCAGGTGGAGGGTGGCACGGACAAACAGCAAACCGTTGAATGGGCGAGGAGGATCTTTGGAGCCCTGGGCATTGTCGACCTCACCGTCCACGTTGAAACTCATAGAAACGACTTTCAAAGCGTTGGACGTTGACAGATTTTGATCCATGAGCCGCTCATTCCTGTGCAACCCGTTGAAGGTACTTGGAAGAGTCTTCTTGTGACATCTCTTACATGACGAAAGTTCCATCAAACTGTTTCAGGCCTCAAACATGCATAGAGACGCCAACTTGTCGGTCAGGGCGCTAGTCGAATGTACCTCCACTGTGCTAAGTTGTTAACCCTGCTACGGGTGGCTGAGGCCCAGAAGGAGACAAAGTACAAGGCCGCTCTCGAACGACCTTTAGCGGTTTGGGGCCTGATTGCTGGGGCTGCGCCCGTTGGCTAGTTTCTTTGTGTGAGGGGTTCGGGGTTAGCGCAAAGAGTAAGACCACTCGCGGTGATCGACGAAGGCGAGGACCCAGTTTGCATAGCATGTCCCTATTGCATGGACTGGGAAGCAGTGTGGACTGCTCTGAGACTTTGGCCTGTGGAGTGGGGGGGTGAACTTGTCGCTAGGCGAAAACTCGAATCCAACCCAATCGCTATAGCCGTGGGTCCTTCGCCCTCTTGCCTTTTGTGATCTGTGTTACACTGATCCTTTGCTACTTTAAAGCTTCTTCCCCTTTCTTTTGGGGTTACAAAGTAACCTTCTGCAATTGGTTCGGTATCCAAGAATCAGCGCTAACGTCAGAAAATCCGCTGCACAAGGACTTCCGCGACGGCAATTCTGTCTGCGGTCGGCGTTTCTGTCCACCGACAGCCCATCGAGTATTTTCTAGGTATTTTTTTCAGCACTTCTGTCGCGTCCGAAAGACAGGGCCTCTCTGAGCGCGATTTTTCTTGCGGAAGCGACTCCCAGTCCGAGAAATTCGTGCGAATCGGACAGACTTTGCGTAGCAACCAGGGTTTTTTCCGAAACAGATATCGGACATCACAAGCAAGCACTTGACTTCACCGACGACGACTTCTCGGACAGGAGGGGAAGGTCGAGCAAAACTCGTGTCCAATGCAGATAACATGTTTGAACCCGGCTTCAGTCTATTACTACGTAACCCCGATGCAAGCCTGCGTGCAGCCAATACCACTAGTTCCTCTTCACCTTCACCCACTTTTGCCGTGGGTGGTGGCGGGACATTACCACATGCATGTGCCGGTCTGTGGCTTCATTTTTTCCCACTTTAGAAATGGTGATACTTGGAAAGGAACAACTGCTGACCCCCCTCTCCCGCCCACCAATTTGTTCCGGCCATCTCCTACTTCAGCATACCTATATCTTCTGAACTCTAATGCCGCAATCCTTGAGACATCAGCAAGGAACCTAGTTAGGAATGTACAGCCAATCTCATTCCGAGTTGAGCTTGGGAATTGTAGGTTGCCCAATTGCAAGAAACACGCGAAATAATTGCTCCACCCTTGCACACATTGATGATCCATGTTTGCTTAACGGGTTGTCTTCAAGAGGGCATACATCGATGGGTGTAGGGAGCGAAGAAGAGGGGGAGAGATAAGCACAAGCTTGTAAGGAGGATCCCACTGGAAGGTGGGAGCCATGTAAGTGGTTAGACGCAGCAACGGATCTAGGTGAGAGGAGATCAATGAGTGCAACGCGGAGTTAGGGTTGGCTACCAAGAGCTCCCCCACGATCTAGTGAGCTGCTAGCCCACCTGCAATCATGGGCTTGCCCACTCGTCCTATTCGAGCCCAACTCTCGAGTTCTTTTTTCCTAAACGGCCAACAACATGTAGTCTGAGTTGGAAATACTTAGGGCATGCAGGCCCATGCAAAAGCGAACATGAGATCTGTGTGTGACTGAAATGCAAAACGTAAAAACATTGGCTAAGTCTGGAATGCATAATATGAAAGAACAATGAGAGTTTACAAATGAGCCCTTAGCGGGCTTAGGTAGGGGCGCCGGCAGCTAGCCACACCGAGTCCCGTCACCCCCGCTGAACCCAAACGAGTCAGCGAGGAGAACACACGGCATTTAACACGTAAACAAGAAAGGTGGTTTCCTCGAGGCACCGGAACAGCTCTCAGAGTGCTCGGGTCTCGACTACCGAGAAAATACGAGCAATGCTAGAAACACTCAGAATCAGCGTCTAGATATCACAAACGGCTTTTCGAACATCGGAAGCACTACAATAGCCATCGGGTCTCCTCCTCGCAGCGGTATACTCTACCAGGTGCGCGGGTCTCAACCCACCGAGAAAACTCTTCTAGCTCTCGACAAGTCAACACGGCTGCCAGAACGCATTGATCGCGCCTCGCCGGCACTGTCGTAGATGCTGGAGAAGTTTCGGGACACTCTGGAGGCCTGTCGTGTCATCACGCCCTCCTCTACCATATACCACCAACATGGGTATGTGGGTAATCCATCGGCATCGGTCGTGACGGGTGGAAGCCACACAAACCAACACTCCCCCTGGCTCACATGGTCGTCAATGCCAGAAATGTGAGCGAAGGCACGCAACAACAGCATATGCCAAGCCATAATGTGCACGCGTGAACTCACACGCATACACATTTGCTACCCATCTAAGGTCTCCCTAAACACTGGCACATCCTATGAAGTGTCTAGGTCTCGACCATGAGAGGAATGATGCACACGGACACAAACGATTGTAATGCACATCACACACATGTCAGATGACAAGCGGGTCTCCTCGTGACACTGGCGGTACTAGTGCCGGGGTCTCCACCGCTACGAGCAGTCCAACATGAATAGCATTATCAACCAAACACGGGATCATGGGGGATCTCCTCGTAAGACGAGTGCAACTCACCACGCGTCCGGGTCTCGACCACTAAGAGCGACCCAGGTCGCATGCACATGCCACACGCAGTATAGCCACACACCAAGACACACGATCACATGGTCTCCTCGTGACACTGGTACAACCCACCAAGTGTCCGGGTCTCGACCAACAGTGTGCTACCATCCTTTTGCAGCTGTGCAGGCACGTAGCATGAGCCACACACCGGATGCTATAGTATGATCATAGCAGAGCATTGACCTTGCCATGCATCTCCCATGACGTCACGTCAGGTCAAAGTCCATACAACACTCCCCCTGGGCAGATGAAACTGGCGTCGATGTCCTCAATGGAGATACTTATGCCATAGCTGAACACATCCCGAGCAAATCATGTGGTCTTTCTATTATGCACAGATAGCTCCCCCTATCACATACGAGTTGGCTCTCACTCTCAAAGACAAAGTGGTGTCTTCGGCTACGACTCCTCATGTCATTGCCGCATCACCTGGACTGTACTATTCCTCTCCTGATTGCCAAGGGTCCCAACTTTGAGTCTCTCCTCTCTCCTCTCTGCCGTGATGCATCTTTGTACACCGGAGGGAAAGGAATGGGCGTGCAGCATGCGAGCGTGGATAAAGTGGCGGAGTCGGCCTCCGAGGCTGGATAGAGCACCTTGAGGCACAGGGGTGTACCGCTAGAAGAGGAGGGCTGGAGCAACGAACCCGATCACCACTCATGGACGAAGGTGACGATGGAGCAGCTGAGTCGGGTAGATGAAGGTGCGTGATGGCAGGAGCAGGAGGGGCGATGACGGGGTCGACAGGAATGATGTTGGCGGAAACCGAAGGCACGCTCACCTCTCCCGTGGTAGTGTCTCTATAGAATGTCAGACTCAGAGCTGTTACAGGATCCTCCCTGAGTATGGATGTGTGAGATCCTGGTAGTGGATAGCTCGTGCCAATATGCCCTGGTGCTCTCCTCCTCTGACAATCGCTCACGCGCTGCCATCACCTCCCGCTACAGCATGACAACATGCTCCTGCAGGTCAACATAATCTGCCTCGGACATATGGAGGTGGCCCATGTCTACCTCGCATAAGATAAACTCTGTCTCACTAGATGTTAAAAACGCTGACTTTAGAAGTCGCAAGTACAGCTCCATCTGCACCTCTGCTACTCAAGACGATGGAGCCGGTGCCAACCAAGATCACAATGTGCTAAGACGCTGGAACATCGGGTGCAGCTGCAGGTACCGCATCCACACCATAGCTCGTGTCTGTCATACGAGGAGGAATGAGTGGTCTCGTGCCAAGAGAAAAGGAGAAGGAGGACTTGTTACAGTCTGTGGAGCTTATGGAAATGTCTTCCTTGCAAGTACTGCCACTCTTAACGTCGATGTGATCAGTTGGGTCACCAACAGGTGAACACAAGAGGGCAAAAATCAGCTCCTGCTAATGAGGTGACTCCATCTGCGTGGTCGGACCTGCTCCACCGTCCTCGAGAGCCGGCATAGTGGACACAGGTGTTCAGGACTCTGCCTGGATAATGCCTGTCAAGGCGACCACCAAGCGCACCTGGCGCTCACATACCATCTCGCCGGGAAGGCTGGTCGCTACCACCTGCTCGATAATGGAGTGAGGACCACCATTTGACTCCGTCATTTGTGTTGCTACTCTGTCGTGTGTACAGGAACCTGTAGACTCTGGGAACATGGGCAACTCCTCACGCTGAAGTAGGTCCTCAGGTAGCGGAGATGACATGGTGGAGCCTGCTGTGTCTGCTGCCGCACATGTCCCGGTGACATCTCTCAGAATTGCTGCTCTCAAGAATGGCTCAACCTCTGAAAGACCAGCCGGCTGACTCTGCTCAAGCAGTGCGACCGCTGTCGCGCTGGTGTCAGCCTCGTGCGCCAACGCCCCCAGAAATCCGTAGGGGGCATCCTGATCCGCACGATACTCCTGTGCCACCGTCGGGCCACTACCGGTCGGAGCCGCGAGTGGAACTGCCCATGCACGCAGGACCTCCACCCCTCCTGCTACAACCTGTTGTTTCAGAACGTCCGGCTCCTGCCGTAGCATACATTTAGTGTTAATCGACCTAAATTCATGCACTCGAGTTCGAGTGCATCGGCCAAAAAAGCCGCGTCGGAAGTTTCTTTCCGACTTTGCCCTCAATTTCAGCGATGACCCCTTTTTGGCCGAAATCGAGGGCGAAGTCCGATCGTTCTGACATCGGTTTGCTGATGTCAGAACGGTGGTCGAGGCTCGATCGCGAGGTCGCGATGGAGCGACGACCCCTTTTTTTTTGCGTCAGACATGCAAACCCCTCGTACGATTTAAGGTTTTATGTGTTTTGCGCGGGCGAAGCCCGCGCAAAACACAAAACCCTTCCACGGGTTGTGGGGAAGTGGAAAAACACTTCCCCACAACCCGTGCTGTGCATGCCTGATGAGCATGTAGAGTCTGAATCACGTGGTCCTTTTTTTTTTTGGTTTTTAAGATGGTCCAGGCAGAAAATCCCTCCCACCAAAATCCCTCCCTCCCACGTGGTCCTTCCCATTCTCCATACCCGGGATCCTAGGCGTTGGTCCCAGATCTTCAATCCGGTAGACGGTAATACCCGGTTGACCTCCTTCACAGCCCTTAGCTCTAGAGATGCGATCACAAGGTCCTTGAAGTGGACCAACATAGTATCAAGGGTCGTAGGAGCCTAGGTGAAGGATCAGCCTTACTCTGCACAAAGCCAGGCTTTTAGTAGGTGTTTGTGATCTCTTTATTCCAGTAGTGAGGTGACCATTGAAGGCCACACAAGGTCTTTCCAAGGTGATACATATTCCCTGTATCATCCTCAAACCCAGGAGACTGGACGTAGCGGGGTGTCCTTTGTTTTTTTATACTTACTTGCTACCTCTCTTGGGTTTTGAAGGAAATCGAGGCATTTTTCCATGTTTCAGATTTCCGGGGTCGCAAATTCACCTTGTGGTCAAGCTTGCATCCGCTCAACCACGGATGTGAGGAGGAGGAGGAGGAGGAGGAAGAGGAGGAGGAGGAAGCAAGTAAGTGAGCAAGCAAGCAAGTGAGTGAGCAAGTAAGTCTGCCAACGTCATGGGGTACACGCGACCTCTTTTCTCAGGGTGCATTCCCCTAATTCCACAATTTTTATTCCAAACACAAAANTTGCTACCTCTCTTGGGTTTTGAAGGAAATCGAGGCATTTTTCCATGTTTCAGATTTCTGGGGACGCAAATTCACCTTGTGGTCAAGCTTGCATCTGCTCAACCACGGATGTGAGGAGGAGGAGGAGGAGGAAGAGGAGGAGGAGGAAGCAAGTAAGTGAGCAAGCAAGCAAGTGAGTGAGCAAGTAAGTCTGCCAACGTCATGGGGTACACGCGACCTCTTTTCTCAGGGTGCATTCCCCTAATTCCACAATTTTTATTCCAAACACAAAACTTGAGGATGAATGGCTTGCTTGGAATACTGCTAGCAACTGTACTTTCTTGTGCACCTTTCATTATGTTACAAACATGCAGTGTGAGGGTGGGTTTGATCCTCTCAGTGAATAGAATGAAGGACACAGTGGTTGTAGAGAGGTACTCTCGACTGGGGGCCACAAAAAACAGGTGATGTTAATGATATACACACCATTGTTAGTGGTGTGCACTACACGGTGGTCACAAACACCACATTGGAGCAGACAACCAAGTGGCAAAGCTTCAACCTAAGAAAATCAAAGGCCACAAATTTGTCACACTAAGTAATGGCTGAAAGTAGCACACCATTAATATGTGCAAATAGCTTGTCATAGCAAGGCTGGACAGCATAAAAGTAAAGGCCAAGGCTAGCCGGCTAGACATTGTAAGTACCTTTTACTTTTCTCATTGTGATTAGTGCATCATTTGTAGCCCTTGTTCCAGCATAGGAAGCACAGGAAAAAGAGCACGTGAAGCCAACAGGGGTGCTCACAATGTAGACACTAACTCAGAGGATGCAGAAACTGCTACATGCAAGGATCAAACAGGTACAGGCGACATGGATACTGAAAAAAGTGCACATGACACATAAATTGATGTACGATATGTCATGAAGTGGCAAGCTAATGCAGAAATGGGTAAGAATTTCTTACAGAAGGATATAGTAACGAGAAGGAGTGTAAGTGCAGAAACAGGCAATAGTGCAAGCGCAATGACAGGCACAGGTGCTGACACACTGACAAGGACAATGGTGGTGATGGCGGGATCAAGCTAAGATGGGTGTAGTGTTGAATGATATGCACCTTGTCCACTGGCTAGCTGGCTCACTGCACGGACACACAAGGCATGCACTGCTCTGTGGAGTACATCCCCTTGGTCTGTTATGAGATAGGCTAGGAATGCAATGCCCGTAATGGGTATGTCCCCTGGAGATCATAATAGGAAACACACCTTTGTGACCTAGTTGGAAGACGCTCCGGAGCTCATGGGTCGCGGGTTCAAACCCCGCGACGGCTGCAGTTTTCTTTGTGGCCCAAAATGGGACAGGAAGCTTCTAGGAAGGAGGCTCCTATGGAGCCTCCTCATAGAGTGTCCAACCAAGGGTAGACACTAAAGACCTTCATGCGGACTACATGAGGTTGCAAACTGAACGAACCTAAAGTGTGGATCCCTCGTTTGAGGGTGATATGTTATATTGGTTGGAATACCAAGACCGGTTGGCAGCCTCCCACGTCGAAATCCGTTTTCTAGACAATTGCTATCCGACGCATTGAAAAAGGATTATGGGCCCACACTTTTGGTTCTAAGGCACGCTTCCAACACCGACTTGTGCGTGGTCTTGCAGGGCACACAGGTACATCAGAGACACAAAGTGTTGAAAATTTTGTCCCTTTGCATGCCCAAGTGCAGTGCCGGGAGGCGCCAGCGAACTGCCAGAGAGAGGAAAATCCTCGTCGGTGGATCTAGCGGCTCGAGGATTGCTTGGATGTCAAAATGGATGATTGCCCCTTAAAGTTGACAAGTCACTGAATCAAATGGAAGTTGTTTCACCAGAATTGGACAAGCATGGAGGGGGGTAATGGGCTTCCAAAGTTGGAGTGTGTGCGGCAGCTCTGGAAGTCAGCTGCAACTTGAAATCCGGTGAATAATCGACTGGACCGACTAACAAAAAAACCATTTGGAGATTTTGCTCTGGAAGGTTTTCCGAGGCATCCGGTGGATGATCCACCGGATTCTGTAGTGCATTTTGTTACTGAGGGACAGCCAAAATCCTGGCTCGTCGTCCGAAACTTAGTAGAACATTTTGTTACTTGGGGACTTCGTCAAAATTCTGACTGTAGGTGTGCGGACAGGTTTCAAACCTCGTCACACCCCAAACTCGACCCACAAGTGGGGAAGGTGCATGGAAACAGTGCAAGGGACCCCTACACCACGTGCAATGGGATCTGCTCCATGGGAAAGGTGCTTCGTACGTGAAGAAAGGCGCCATGGCGTGTGCGCACCATGGAGGTGTTAGGCGTTTTTGTGGTGGATGAGACTTGTGTTTTGGCAAGCGTAACTTGGGCTACGCTTGGCCAAATCACGTACAGTTTTGTGCGTTGGAAAGCTCATGAATAGGCCTATAAATGTTCTAGTAAAGACTATGCTAAAAAGCTAATGGGAAATGACGTTATTCCCTTCGCAAACTGGCTGTCTCTAATTTCCTGCTCACATAGCTTGAGGCGATCAGAAAGCTCACGCTCAGTCTCAGTTTTGCCCAAAACAGAAGACGTGAACCACTAGAGTTGGAACAGCCAAACGGCGGAAATGCACCACATGGATTCCTTGAGACAAAGATCGGACAGCTCCAATCTGCTACATCGGCTCCATCGGCTTCTTCACATAGGGTGCGTGCACGTAGTGGACTAGGGGACAAGGAATAGCTGTGTCCATGTTGGGCAAGACCCTCGAGCCCCAATGGGATAAAGCTCTACCCCTTTAGAAGGTGGTAAGACCCCAAGTCCGCTTTCTCACGACGACACCATCGCCTTAGGCAATCATCAGCAGGAGGAGTATGCAACGGAACCGAGTGCACCTTTGACAATGGTCGCAGTCAACAGTCTCATCAGCCTCATCGGCATAAATGAATCAGATTAGCAGTGAAGCAGAGAAGACAAGCAATGGCCAAAAATGGCGGATCCGACCCAAGCCCGCCTCAAGGCGGGCATGTCCAAATTCAAGAGGATAGGTTTTCCCTTGTGGAAATGGCACTTTGAGATTGTCATGAACGTGCATGGCTACCTCAACAACTTAAAAGGGAGCAAGATAGCACCCGCCAATTCGACAGTGGCTACACATGCGGCTGACTTTGCACCATGGACAACAAAGAACAACATAGCTCTTGCCATACTTGTGACGTCCATCAACAAGAATCAATACTCCCACATCACAGGATGAACGTCGACTGCCAAGGCCTACAAAAAACTCTCATGGGTGCATCAGTCAAATGCATTAGTAAACTGAGTTCTCATCTTCTAAAGGTTGATGTCAATGAGGGTGGACAAAGGAGAATCAATACCGTATTTTTGCAGTTGTTCGACAATGTGTTGCAACAGGTCCAGCAAATCAAATGGAAACTTGCATCCAACATGTGTGTCATGATCCTTCTGATGGCGCTACCGGAAATCCCGGGAGGCACTTTGACGGTTGCCTATCGAAGCGCCCTTCCTGTCGCTCCAACGTGGGGGGAGGATTGCCCTGGTCGAGGAGACCATCCACATCCCTTCCTTTATGGTCCACATGCCTTTGGAGCTCATTGAAGTTGAACTTGGACCACAGGTGGTGGAATTATCCCGTCACCAATGACGGACACCCAGACTCCACCCACCTACTACCCGAACTTCGGATGGGGCTAACTTTCTGAATTCTACACCAAATTGAGCAAGTGAAAGCTCAAAACCACATGGTTAAATGCAAGAAGTCCAAATCTGCAATCGATGAGACATCCATCCACTCTATAGAGGTCGAACCAGGAAAACGGTAAACGGCATCCGAGGCAAGGGCACTTTTTGACAATGTTCCCAGTGCACCTTCCATGCCGGATGCCTCATGCTCACTCTTGCTCATCCACTCCTGCGCCTTCATGCCCTTTGCAGCTTTTCAATACAAGCCCTGCAAGGCTGATGACGTGCCGATCCTGGGGCTGCAACTTAGTCAAGCATGTGCTTGATCCATGAGCATGTGCTTCGTGCTCCAATGCTGTAGCACAACCACTCCCTTCTCCGAGCATAGTGGTAGCACACGTGGATGTGCTTCGTCCTCCTGTGCTAAGCTGGGCAAGATGGATCTAGTGTTTTCCTCTTCAACCACCATAGGCTCCTACTGCAGCATGCCCAGATCCTCGATCAATCTACGGAGCCACACCACTTACTTGATCGCCTCAGCAAGAGCGATGTACTCGGCCTCCACTGTGGATAAGGTGACGCAGTCCTGCTTCCTGCTGCACCACAAGACCATTACACCTGCGAGGAAGAACACATAGCCAAAAGTGGACCGCCTCTTGTCCACATCGCCGGCGTTGTCCGTGTCAGTGTAGAAGACCAGCTGCAAGGGGTCTGGCCTCCCCTTTCCATTGTACTTCAGGTGCGCTTGTTGCGTTGCCTACAAGTACCAGAAGATGCGCTTCACCACTGTAAAGTGTAGTGGTCCAGGGTTGGCCATGTACCTGCTCACCGCGTAGGCTAAGTCGCCACCATGCCATACATCAGGCTGCCCACCACAGATTGGTAGGGCACCTCCTGATGGATATGAGGGTGCTAGAAAGTGACAAAATAGGTAGCTTGATGAAAATCATCTGGAATAATAGTTGCATAGAGTATATTTCACAGGTTCCAACGCACTTTACGGAACTCAATTTGGAATCTGTTTGAGTGAGATATGGATTTCCAAAATTTGGAGATCATGGGTCGGGTTCAATTGACGACCTGAGCACTTTGAGCTCACAAGGCGGCAAGATTATTGGCCAGGACGGCTGAGAGCGGTCATCAAGGAGAAAAGCCGGCTGAAGGACCTCCAAGAGACTTCAAGGAAGGTGCAGACCACGATTGTTTATCTTCCAAGTCGTGTGAGACATAATTCTCATGTGTGACGAGGTGACTGCCGCTCATCCCGCTAGGCTAGGAGAGTGTGCTAGAGGGTAGACTTTGACACTGTATCTCAGTGCTCCCTAGGTAAAATGAGGCATACAAGGGCTTGTTAGAAAGATGTGACAGTATGATTTCTTACTCAAGAGTCGATTCAGACATTTGCATTCTCTTCAAAGCAACATTCACTTCTGTAATTTCTGTCTGTGCAACCTGCAACTCCCTTTCACACACAATTGGTCCTGCCTAGGCGGCTCTTGGTGAGCCTGATCACCTCCCTGAGGGCTTCCCGGCTTCCATCAGTGGTATCAGAGCTAGAACAAGGCTTTGCCTCATCCTTGAGGCATTCCTTGCACCCTGTTGTGTAAGAGAGTCGTTCGGGGGCTGAAGGTTGCACTACCATGGCGACATCCGCTTCTGTGGTGGCTGACGTCAACATCGCAAAGTTCGAAGGCAAGAAATTCTTCATCTGGAGCAACAAAATCAAGATGGTGCTGATGGAAAAGGGACTCTGGATCCATGTGAGTCAGGAGGAACCACCTTAGTCCTCTCTCTCACCTGGTGAGGCCCGTACTCACCGCGAGAAGCGTGACCGCGCCCTTGCCACCATCTTCCTCTACCTCGCCAAATGGCAGCAACTCTTTGTCCGTTGCATCCTCATGCCAAAGGAGGTTTGGAAGAAGCTTGAGTCTACTCATGCATCAAATTCAATCCTCATGAACACGCAACTGCTTCGTTGCATTCACACTGTGAAGATGGATGAGTCCGGATCCATGATTGACTACATCAACATGGTTTATTTGCTTGCGGACCAGCTTTCTGCTATTGAGGACCCTGTCAAGGAACGTGTGCTCATATTGACCATCCTCTCTGGCCTTCCTAGCAGCTACACTCCTCTCATTGTTGCCCTGGACCAGTGTGGCGACAAGCTCTCCCTCAACGATGTGGAGAAGAGCCTGTTTTTTTAGGAGGAGCGGCGCAAGGGAGAGGACAGCGGAAGCGGACTGGATGTCGCTCTCATCACCAACTCTGGTCATGGGGGAGGTGCTGCACCAACCAGGAGCAATGGCGGAGGAGAGAAGAACAAGGGGAACTGACACTACTACAAGAAGCCGGGGCATTGGGCGCGCGAACACTGGAAGAAGAAGGCAGATCTTGCGGCTGGAGTGGGAGCGGGAAATGAGTCTGATGCTTCCGCAAACGCAGCATGTTGGGAGAGTGGATTCGTGAAAACCATCCGGGTCCTGCACGTCTCCGACAATACCACCTTATTCTGGATCATCAACTTGGGAGCCACGCGGCACATGACGTGTCGCCGGGAGTGGTTCATTGTCTACACCGTCATTGAGCCTCGTCGGGTGTACATGGGGGACAACCATGTACAAATGGCGGTTGGGAAGGGTGAGATTGTGTTTTGTACTTCCGTTGAGAGTAAGCACGTGGAACTTTGTATGCAGGGGGTACTCCATGTTCCGGGACTGGAAGCTAACCTCCTCTCTGTCTCATCTCTCATCTTCGAAGGCATGCATGTTCGCTTTGAGAATGGTGGCTGCACCATCTCTGCCCGTGCAGGCCGTGTGCTTGCAAAAGGGGACAAGGAAGATGGACTCTACCGGCTCTATTTGGCATCGGAGAAGGAAACTGACTCAGCGTTGGTGGCGAGAGAGGGAAAACACGACATCGGCCTGTGGCATCGCCGGCTTGGTCACCTCGGCTTTGGTGCCATCATCTCCACGCAGCAGATGGTCCGCTGCCTGGAGCTTAAGGGGGTGAAGCAGCCACGTGCATCGGCCTGTGAGAGCTACATTGAAGGGAAGCATCGTGCCCACTCTCCTTTCTTTGAGGAAGGGAAGGGGGCGGCTGAGCTTCTCTCACTTGTTCACTCTGATTTGTGTGGTCCCATGCCATCTCATTCCTTTTCCGGCAAGTTGTACTTTGTCACATTCATTGAAAAAAAGTCAAGGAAGACGTGGGTGTCCTTCCTTGCTAGAAATGATGAGTACTTTGATGCTTTCAAGGTGTGGATTGCTCCTGCACAGAATGAGAGTGGCAAGTGGTTGAAGGTGCTTCACATGGAAGGTGGAGGAGAATACCTCTCCAACGACTTTCGCAACTTCCTCAAGCGTCACGGGATCAGGCACAAAGTCACCCCACCTGGAATACCGCGGCTGAGCGGCATGGCTGAACACGCAGACCGCAAGCTCATGGAGCGTGTTTTGAGCATGCTCAAAGACACGGAGCTCCCGCAAACCTTTTAGATGGAAGCGGTCAACACCGCCGTGTACCTAAAAAACCAGAGCCCTACATGCGTCGTGCCATTGATGACACCGGAGGAGGCGTGGACGGGACGCAAGCCAACAATGATGCACCTGAAAGTCTTTGGGTGTGACGCATTCGTGCACGTGCCTGCCGGCAACCGCAACAAGCTGGATGCAAAGTTGGTGAAGGCGGCCTTCCTCGTCTACGACACCATGGAATACCGCCTCTACAACCTCGCTGGTCGCAAGATCATCGGCAGCCGTGACGTGGTCTTTCAAAAGGACGTGAAGGGCTGGACTTGGAGCTCCATGTCTGTAGTTCCACTTGCTCCCGTACTCATACCAGAAGTGGGAGAAGAGCTGGTAGCAGAAGAGGGTGGTGTGGAAGATGGTGGTGATAGCGGCAATGACAAGGAGGCGGAGGGAGCTGAGAAGGAGAAAGGAACAGAATCTGATCAAGAGGAGCAGCAAAGCAATGCACGGCAGCTGCCACGGAGGTCTGAGCGCCACAACCATGGTGCAGATGGTCCTGTGGAGCCGCTGAGGCGATTCGAGCGCCTCCCAAGGAAACAGAGGCCCATGGAGAAGCTGGTGAACCTGTGCACCGTTCCACCACCAACGGAGTCGTCTGACCTGGAGCTTCTCTTCTTCACAATCACTGATGACCCAGCCACATTCGCTGAAGCCATGCGCATCCTCAAGGCGGCAGATTGGCGTGCCGTAGCAGACAAGGAGTATGGTACGCCCATAAAGAATGACACCTAAACCCTTGAGGAAGCTCCACGTGGCAGCCGGGTGATCGGGTGTCGGTGGATCTTCAGGTGCAAGCGTGGTGCGGATGGTAAGGTGCTCAAGTGCAAAGCACGGTTGGTTGCAAAGGGGTATGCGCAGACTGAGGGTGTGGATTACAATGAGACATATATACCTGTCGCAAAGTTCCCATCCATCCGAGCGATCCTCGCTCTTACTGCTGCTATGGAATGGGAGGTGCACCAAATGGATGTGACATGTGCATTTCTGAATGGTGACCTCGAGGAGGATGTGTACATGGAGCAGCCGGAGGGGTATGTGGTGAAGGGAAAGGAGGATTTGGTGTGCAAGCTTGTGAAGGCCCTCTATGGCCTGAAGCAAGCACCGCGAACATGGTACCACAAGATGGATGAGCACCTGGCTGGCCTTGGTTTTGTGCGCAGTGAAGTCGACCATGTAGTCTATGGGCGTGTGCAAGAGGTAAGCCATGTCATCATCTTGCTCGATGTTGATGATCTGCTCATTGCATCTGACTCCAAGTCACTTTTGGACGATGTGAAGCAGTCCCTTGCTGCCAGGTTCGACATGAAAGACATGGGAGAACAGCTACTACC
Source organism: Penium margaritaceum (assembly GCA_023375785.1). NCBI lineage: Eukaryota > Viridiplantae > Streptophyta > Zygnematophyceae > Desmidiales > Peniaceae > Penium > Penium margaritaceum. The sequence goes on along the minus strand of SZWC01003884.1, from coordinate 144,490 downwards.
TTGGCCTTCAGGTCAAGAGTGACCGGCAGCAGCAGACTTTGGAGTTGTCACAGAGCACGTACGTGAAATACATTGTCAAGCACTTCAACATGAAAGGAGCACGCAAGGCCACAACACCACTGGAAGTGGGAGCAAAGCTGAGCATGACACAGACTCCCCGCAGCATGCAAGAGAGCAGCCGCATGGAAGCAGTGCCGTACCAAGCACCAGATGGGAGCCTGATGTACGCAGCAGTCGGCATGCGCCTCGACATCAGCCAAGCAGTGGGAGTTCTCAGCAAGTTTTGCGCGAATCCAGGCGTGCCGCATTGGGAGACGGTCAAGCACGTGCTGCGCTACCTCGACAGAAGCAGCAGCCTTTGCCTCACCTTCAACGGCAGCAACAGCCCCATCCTCATCGGCTACAGTGATGTAGATTGGGGAGGTGACCTGGACACAAGGAGGTCGACCAGTGATTCGTGTTTGTGCTCGGGGGAGGTACAATCAGTTGGAGGAGCAAGAAGCAAGATTGAGTCGCCCTCTCCTCCACCGAAGCGGAGTACATCGCCCTGAGTGAAGCAGCAAAGGAAGCAGTGTAGCTGCATGAGCTGCTGGCAAGCCTTCGACAGCAGCAGAGCACAACGACTACAATCTACTGTGATAACATGAGCGCCATTGCTCTGACCAAGAACGCACAGTTTCACGCCCGCACCAAGCACATCGACCTGTGATATCACTTCATCCGCGAACTCGTGGCAAAGCAGGTGGTGCAGATCAAGTTTTGCCCTTCAAGCATGATGATGGCAGACTTCCTGAACAAGCCGCTGCAACGCACCGCTTTCAGCAGCTGAGGGGGCAGTGCGGACTTGTGTAATTTTCATTCTCGTAATGTGAGAGAATGATGGATATGAGAGTGCCAGAAAGTGCCAAAATAGGTTGCTCGATAAAAAAAAAAAAAAATCTGGAATAATAGCTGCATAGAGGATGTTTCACAGGTTCCAATGCACTTTACGGAACTCAATTTGGAATCTGTTTGAGTGAGATATGGATTGTCAAAGTTTGGAGATCATGGGTCGGGTTCAAGTGACGACCTGAGCAATTTGAGCAAAAAGGCAGCAAGATTATTGGCCAGGATGGCTGACAGCCGCATCCAAGGAGAAAATCCGGCTGAAGGACCTCCAAGAGAATTCAAGGAAGGTGCAGACCAAGACTGTTGGTCGTCCAAGTCATGTGAGACATTATTCTCATGTGTGACAAGGTGACTGCCGCTCATCCCGCTAGGCTAGGAGAATATGGTAGAGGGTAGACTTTGACAGAGTGTATCTCAGTGCTCCCTAGGGCAAAAGATGCATATAAGGGCTTGTTAGAAAGCTGTGACAGTATAACTTCCCACTCAAGAGTCGATTCAGACATTTGCATTCTGTGCAAACCAAAATTTGCTTCCGTAATCGCTATCTGTGCAACCTGCAACTCCCTCTCACATACAGTTGGTCCTGCCTAGATGACTCTTGGTGAGCCTGATCACCTCCCCGAGGGCTGCCCGTTTCCATCACCTCCTTCATGTCCTCCTTCTCCTCTTTTGTTTGCGGTGCCATCACCGTACTCAGGTTACAACTTGTGGAGATTGGACTGCCCACTGGTTTGCAGTCCTCCATGCCATACCATTCCAAAACCTCGGCCATGTACTTGGTCTGCCCCAAGTCGAGCGAGCGCGCCCTCCGGTTCCGCATGATGCTCACCCCGAGGTAGTACTCCAGCTCCCTCAGGTTTGTCATCTTAAATCTGCTGCTCAGCTGCCCCTTAAGTTGCTACAAAGCCGCAAAATCTGATTAACACAGGATCAGATCGTCCACGTAGAGTGTGACAATCTGATGGAGTCCTTTGCTGCACCACACATATGCCCTGTGGTCTGACTCACAACAATTGAAGCCGAGCTCCTCCATGTAGCCATCCATCTGCTGGTACCAACACCTGGGAGCTGTTTTAGCCCGTACAAGGCCTTTTGCAGCTTGCACACCTTGCCCTCTGGTGCATCCACCTCCTCCTCTACCTCAAGGTGGATCTCCTTATCGATGATGCCAATCAGGAATGCCGTCTTGACATCTATTTGGTAGATCTCCATGCCTTTTGCGGCTGCCACCAAGAGGTTTGTCCGAATTCTTGTGAACTTGGCAACGGGTGGGAACATCTTGTCGTTGTGTTCACCTTTCCGCTGCGCATACCCCTTCACCACCAGCCGCGCCTCATACTTCCCCACCTTGCTGCCCTTGGTGAGCTTAACTTTGAACACCCACTTAGAGCTGATCACCTTTACCCCCTAAGGCCAATCCACCAGCTCCCAAGTGCCGTTCTCAGCAAGGGACGCAAGTTCAAATTTTATTGCTTCACCCCAGTGCTGCCCGTCAGGCAGTGCAAGTGCCTCTTGCATGGTTGTCTGCTCTGTTGCGGCTGCCATCATGCACGACGCCATCCTGACCGAACGGCCTGTGCTTGCATCGTATCGCTTTGCCACATTCTGCTACATACAGCTGCGATACGACGACCTTGGCGACGCTGGCTGCTGGTCCTACTGCTGCCCTACTACAACGTTGACTTTGGCCGGGGGCTCACCTTGGTGACGCTGGCTGCTGGTCCTGCTACCTTCCTACTGCAACGCTGTCCTCGGCCGTGGGCTCCCCCGCGTTGGCTCCTTCGTCCTGTGCTCCAGCGGTACCTACACCTTCTTCATTGCCCTGCAATGCACCAACATCGTCGTTCTCCAAAGACCGGTCATCGACCTCAGCAGACGCCGGTTCCTCATCACGTTCAAGGATTTGGAACCACTCCCCCTGCTTTGGTGAGTGCGCTGTGTCGATAGTGTTGCTGCTGCTGCACTAGCTTTTGGACTCATCAAACGTGATTTCGTGGCTGTTGATGACATCCTGCGTACATGGATCAACAAGGCAGTACGCCTTGAGTGCACTCTCGTACCCGACGAACGTGTACGCCTTCGCACGGGGGTCTAGTTTGGAGTCTTTTCTTTGTGCCACCTGCACCAATGCGTGCGCCTTGCACCCGAACGCCTTCAGGTGTACCACACTTGGTTTGTGCCTGCTCCACGCCTCCTGCGGCGTCTTCCAGCCGCCCTTCCCCTTAAGCACTTCCATTGCGGTGAGGTTGGTGATGTAGCACACCATGCTTACTGCCTCGGCCCACAAACTCCATGGAAGTTTAGCATCCATGAGCATCACCCGCGCCACTGTGAGTAGCGTCTGATTCGCACGCTCCGCCACGCCATTAGATTGAGGCGTGAACGGAGTGGTCAGGTGGCAATCAATCCTATGCTCCTTTAGCCACCCTCCGCATCCCACGTACTCAACACCGTTGTCGCTCCATTCTACTCTAACCCTACGGCCAGTCTGCCTTTCCACCGCTCCGACATACTTCTAGAGCCGGTCCAGCACCTCGCTTTTCCACTTCAAGAAGCAGACAAAGTTTTGTGCTGCAGTCATCGATGAAAGTGATGAAGTGCCGCGCACCCCCAATGAACAGCGTCTTGATTGGTCCGCACACATCACTGTGCATGACCTCAAGCAGGTTCTCGGCCCGCTGCTATCTGTCTTCAAATGGCTTGCGCTTTGCCTTGCCCATGATGCAAGACTCGCAGTTGTGCTCTACAGAATCTATTGCTGCGACTACTGCGTCGGAGATGTTGAGGCCATGAACCATGTCGTGCTTTGCCATCTCCTGCACGACTGTGGACGACAAGTGCCCCAGCCACCAATGCCAAAGCTGCAGGTCTACTCCCCGCCTTTTATGAGGTTGACGACGCATGCTGGCGGATCTGTTGCATCTGCTGCCAAGGGGATGACCTTTGTCTCAACAATATAGAGGCCTCCCTTGCTCTTCGCTTTGAGCACGACCTCACTGCCGCTGTCCATCCGCACGACTGCACCTTTCTTGGGAAAGAGCTCTTCATACCCCTTGTCTGTCAAGCGGCTTACTCTCAAAATGTCAGCTAGGCCGGGGACATGTTGCACGTTTTTTATAACACGCTGCATCTTTTCACCACCAACCACCACCTCCACGTCCACATCACCTTGGCCGGCCGGAGGTTCGACCTTTTATTTGGTGACCTCCATGGACTTGGAAGACTTGGTGTAGTTGATGAACCCTACCTTCTCAATTAGAGTATGCTCCTCCGCACATGAGTCAAGGCACCGTCAGCTGGCACCCTTCACGTCGTGGTTCTTCGTGCCATTGAGGAGCGCCTTCTTGCCTTTGGCACATTTGCCACCAGCCTACACTCCTTGGCCCAATTGCCCTCCTTGCCACATTTATGGCATGCACCTCTCTTGGCACCCTTCTTGCCGCTGCCCTTACTGCCGCCTCGCTTGCTGTTGCTGCTGCCACCCTGCATTTTGGTGACCAGGGCAGTTGAGGATGATGAGGTCTCACCATTGTTACGACGGTGAACCAAGTTATGAATGTACTTGGTGACTGCACCGTAGGTGAGTCTATCCTCCGCCCAACCTCCCAATATGGTGATGAGAGAGCTCCAACTGTCGGGTAGAGCCATGATGAGCGCCATCGCCTGCATCTTTGTGTCAATCTTCCACCCCACAGCATTGCATTGTAAGGCAAGAGACTCAATCTGCTGCATGGTGGAAATGACGTCCTCACCATCCTGGATCCTCACCATAAATAGTCGCTTCATTGCAAAGACCTTGTTGGCTAGAGATGTTGATTGGTGGATGGAGCAGAGCTTCTTCCACGTGTCTGCCGCCAAAACATTGCCATGGATATAGCCCCATTGATATTTGTGCAGCACTGACAGTAGGAGCATCAGTGCCTCAGTGTTCTTCTTAGCTAAGGCCATCCTCTCCTCTTCCATTGCGCGCGTACCTTGAACCTCCGTGCCCTTCATGAGCTTCAGCAGTTCCTTGTGCACAAAATGAATCTCAAACTCCAACACCACAGCCCAGATCCAGGGCTGCCCATGTACTTTCGCATGGACAAGGACTCTGTCTTCTGCGCCATGTTGAACTTCTGCTATGGAAAGTCTCAAACTGCACCAGCAAAGTCATCCAGAGCAACACACTCGTGCATTGCAGAAGACATGAAAGTCTTGGCAGGCAGATCAGGGACGTGGGCCCATGACCCTTTGTCAACAATTATTTCCTGGGGTGCTCTCATCCACCACAAGTATCCACGGCTACTTAATACAAAGAGACTCCAAGGGAGGTGTGTGCTTTGGGTCGCCACAACACCAAGGGAGCAGAATTCTGGCAGAATGCAGGCTGTGGAAACTGAGAAAGGCTGAATACCGTCAATTGATAGTTATTTTGACAAGACTGAATCGGATTATTATAGCCTGTGATTTGAGATTTCCAACCCATCCAAGCAGGCCCAAAACAGAGCTGTATAGCATCTGCTAGAGCCGTTGAAATAACCCATGGTGGAGCCGCCCACCATGCCCACGAACAGGAGTGACGGGAGCCGCATCAACGGTGGCCTGTCGAAGCGCCCTTCTTGTCACTCCAACGTGAGGGGAGCCTCGCCCTGGTCCAGGAGACCATCCACATCCCTTCCTCTCTGGTCCATATGCCTTTGGAGCTCATTGAAGTTGAACTCGGACCACTGGAGGTGGAATTTTGCCGTCACCAATGACGGACACCCATATTCCACCCACCTACCACACAAAGTTCGAATGGTGCTAACTCTCTGAATTCTCCACCAAATCGAGCAACTGAAGGATTGAAACCGCATGGCGAATTCCAAGAAGTACAAATCTGCAATACGATCAGACATCCCACCACTCACTAATGGTAGAACCAGGAAACGGCAAACAGCATCCATGGCAGGGGAACTTTTAGAGAGAGAGAGAGAGAGA
>SZWC01003884.1:102691-130979 GCA_023375785.1 Penium margaritaceum | reverse complement strand
CAGGGATGGCGGCGGTACTACCGATACCGCGGTATACCGCGGTTTTGTACCGCGGTATCGTGGTACCGCGGTACCGGTACTTTTTTTGCGGTACCGGTACGGTATCGGTACTCACCTAGAGGGGTACCCCTCTTCTGTACCGCGGTACCGTACCGCGGTATTGTACCGCAGTACTTTCGAACTCAAAGAAAAGAGCTACCGTTACACTGTTTTCTACCCACTTATCTCGAATTTCAGTCTCGCAAAACGATTATTTACACTATTTTGTTTGCGGTGCTTGAATCTCACAGAAGTATTAGTGTTTTTACAATATACGGTACATTATGTAAAGCGGTATTCTTTTAATACCGCAGTACTGTACTACTACCGTTGGTAACGCGGTACCGGTACCAGTATCGGTAGTGACCCGCCAGAAGACTAGGATACCGCGGTATTGAGTACCGCGGTACCAGAATACCGCGGTACTCTGGTACCGCGGTACTCAATACCGCGGTTTGCCATCCCTGGTGGTGGTGGTGGTGGTGGTGGTCGTGGTGGTGGTGGTAGTGGTGGTGGTGGTCGTGGTGGTGGTGGTAGTGGTGGTGGTGGTCGTGGTGGTGGTGGTAGTGGTGGTGGTGGTCGTGGTGGTGGTGGTAGTGGTGGTGGTGGTCGTGGTGGTGGTGGTAGTGGTGGTGGTGGTCGTGGTGGTGGTGGTAGTGGTGGTGGTGGTCGTGGTGGTGGTGGTAGTGGTGGTGGTGGTCGTGGTGGTGGTGGTAGTGGTGGTGGTGGTCGTGGTGGTGGTGGTAGTGGTGGTGGTGGTCGTGGTGGTGGTGGTAGTGGTGGTGGTGGTCGTGGTGGTGGTGGTAGTGGTGGTGGTGGTGGTGGTGGTGGTGGTGGTGCTGGTGGTGGTGGTGGTGGTGGTGGTCGTGGTGGTTGTGGTGGTGGTCGAGCTGCTGTTGCTACTGCTGCTGCTGCTGCTGCTGCTGCTGCTGCTGCCGCCAATGTTGGTGGGTGTCGTCGTAATCGTCGTCATCTACACTATCGTAGTTGTCATGATGAGCAAAGCACCAGATGACGTCGTTGCCTTAATTGTAGTGGTTGTTTTCATCAAACTTGTTGTCTCAGAAGGCCACGGGGCATGACGAGCAGAAGAAGCGGCCGCGCTAGCAGCGGCGGCACAGGTTACCACACCAGGAGTGTTCATGACGGTGGATGGAAAATAGGATGCGAACACTATTTCTTGGAACAGATCCTGGACACCCGGGAGCCTAGAACCATTTTGGGTTTGCGGGTCCTACCAGCTTTCAGTCCGAACCCTGCTAAATGAAGGAGCTCCCTAAAGTCGAAGCTCCTTACCTTTCTGGATCTGCATAGGTCGAACTGGGCTTGAACAGCATCTCCTTCCACGCCCATGCATACGTTGGTGGATTGGGGTCGGCAGTGAGTGTGAGGAGAAGGGCCGGATGTGGGAATGCCGTCACTGAATCTTTCTTGCCAACACATTTCCCCAGCAGTGAGGGCTGCCAGATCCGCACTTATGTTCTTGTCTCTGTAGTCTTTGGCACTGAGTAGCCTCAGGCTGCTTGAAAGGGCCGCAGCTGATTCTCTAGCCGCTTTTGCTGCTTTCCTTGCTTCCGCTGCTGCGCCTGCTGCTCCTGCTACTTCTGCTGCTGGTCGTGCTGCTGTTGCTGCTGCTCCTACGGCTGCCCCGGTGGAAATCGACCATCCTCCTCCGGCTGTCCTTCTTGACGTGCTGCCTGCTTCCACGAGTTGCTCGGATGATGCCGCCGCCGTTGCTTCCGCGTCTGCTGCTGCAGCCAGCACCATCTGCCGCGCCCATGGCGAGCGTGGCCTGCTGCACCTGCTTGACGCGAGCGCAAAAGTTCTATCAGCCATACTTGGCAGCTCGGTGGAGGAGCCTGTGATGAGACACCACACCACGAGAACCGACCCCACTTCTAGCATGAACCACCCGTGCTAGCATGGCCGTACATTCCCTCGGAACCGCCCTCTTTAGTGAGCGGGCATAGCGTGCACCTCTGTGGTAAGCACATATGATGCCCGTACTCCGTCTAGCAGACTTCTCGCCTCTTGTCCTGGTGTAAGCGCCAATCAGCCCACCCCGTTTCTTGTTTGGCACCGCTGTTTCTCCCGCACGTGTCCCTCACCGAAATGATTCTTGCGTCCCTTCCCTCGTACTCGATTCTGACGCCAGCGTCCCTTGTTCCACAGTACGAGAAATCCGTAAACCACAACCGTGGCCCGTGGCCACGATTTCATTGGCTGTACAAGAGCACCCCACGTGAGCTGCAATTGCTTTTCTGACCCTTATTTAGTCGTACTTCGAGGACCGACGGATCTTGAAGCAATCTATGGGATCGTACTCGTGTCTCACGATCACTTCAATCTCGGGTGCGGCTGGGAGTCGTTGGAATCCGTCGTCAACGACGGATTCCAACGAAAAACGAACCTGCCACTCACCTTCCCACGCGATATCGTTGGCTTCCGTCGTTGGGCCATCGATTTGACGAATTTGTTTAAATTGTTTTGCCACTCTTCCCACGCACTGCGCCACCAGCATTCGCTGCTACCTACAAAGGCGAGCGCTGGGTCACCACCCATTTCTCTTTCGACCGTGGCTCTTTCCCATCCCCCCCCCCCCCCCCCCCCCGCCCACTCCTACCCTCCTGGCGTTGAACGATCGTTGAGGCGTCCAAGAGGGTCTTCAACGACGGCCGTCGGTGTAGCAGGCAGGGGGATGGCTAGCCTCCTCACGCCGCTTGGGTTCGAGGATGGCATGTCGGGGTGTGGCTTCAGCGTGCTGGGCATGCTCGTCCTTCGTAAGCACCCTGACGCATGCTCACCCTGTTCGCCGCATCCCCATCCGGGGTATGGCACATCGACAACCGACGGGCGTTAAGCATGAGCATGATGACATCGATGCCCAGTTTGAATGGGTCTGTTTAAAAAAAAAAAACCTTCAAAAATGGCTTTTTAACGCACGAAAATCGATGCCTCAACAACGCATCCCAACGATCCAGCCGCGACACTTCCAACTACCGGGCCCAACGACTCCCAGCCGCACCCCTCATGGCACTTTGACTCACGATTCGTGAGTGGGAACATGATCGAAGTTCACCAACGATTTCACCCACCCACTTTCCACAGACAACCTTGCCACGTCTGGTAACGACCCAATAGTGCGGGCAAATAAGGAAAAATAAAAACTAATCGGACACAAACGTCATGAATCTTGAGAGTAGATGTTAAGCTGAGGCTATGGATCCACGGTTGCAGACTTTCTATTTCGCTTACTCAATCACATTATTCTATTTCAGTACTTCCGTGACCGCTTTCACGCCCCAACCGAACAATTGCACGGCGTGGATAAAACGTCAGACACAAGTTCCGGCAAAGGGGAATCGGATGTCCGACATTTGATCTCGTCCATTGTCTTACTCAGTCGAAGCTTGAAATAATGGTCGAAACTAAGTAAATCGAATCTTTGGCGGATCCAGGCCGCTGTCTTACTCAGTCGTACCGGATTGTGCTGTTTCATCGGGTTGACCACAATGCCAAAACTTTTCTTTGTCAGGAATGCTGAACCCGAGGGGAAAAAGTTTAGCTTCCTGATTGTCCGCGTCCAAAGAATTTCTTTTTAGCCTTATTCGTCCGCACTATTGGGTCGTTACCAGACGTGGCCCCTCTGTCGGCATCGTTTACAATGACGACCGACAGCGAGTGCAGGGAACAAATGTGGTGGCAATTTTGGGAAGCCGAAAGACACCTGTTTTCCAAGATTGTCGTCCCACATAGATCGAAAATTTCATTGTCGGACAGGCAGGTTTATTGCCGAATCCTGATGGACACGAGCGACGGGGAAGCGGGTGTGCTCGGCTTGTTTCACTGAGTTTCTCGCCACGCAATGTCCCAAACCTCTCGTCTCTGATGTCACCAAGTAGGTGGGTTTCGATCATGTTCCCACTCAGCTGTGGCTTTCATTGTTCAGACGAGCTTCATGTTAGGTACATTGAACCTCCGTTAAGATTCTAAGCATCGTTTTAGGGGTGAAATCAGCGGAACAATTACAGCATGATAACCCATAGTCCGAATGACAGGAAGGATCGCCGCAAACATACCCACTTCACGAGGAGTATCTGGGTGAGGCTGGGTGTCGTTGAAATTGGTGGTTGGACGCTATCGGACAGTTCATTGCGCATTTTGCTGAAGGGCATGTCGAGTCCACGAATTGCGGGCCGACTAGCACTCATTATCATCGCCTATCAGGAGACTGGCGCAGCTGGTCAGATCTGAAGCGTCTCTTCCCGAACACGGACGCATGTCGAGGTTCCAACTATCGATTTTCGCATGTGATTAACGGAGACGGGGGTTGTTGGGCCGATTCAAGAGTCATCCATGTTCTGTGTGGGGCCCGCTGGGATTGTTGGAAGAGGGAAGCCTTGAGTTTATCCAGACGGATCGACGTGGAGTGCCGAGCTACGCAACCTGTGCAACTGTAAGGCTAAAAGCACTCGGACAGGAAGTTGCGGTCATCGCTGAAATCGATTGTTGAGGAGCCCGACGACCGATTTCAACGACACCCAGCCTCACCCACTATAAGTATGGATACGCATGCATCGGGTGCTTGAGAGATGCAACGCACTTTCCTATGTGGTCGCTCTTGCGCGACGCCATAACCGACTTGGAAAGATGACCAATCCAACAAAGACTCGTTGTATTTTAGCCAGATATCCGGTTACCTTCAACGTCCACCAAAATTTGTTTTGCACGTGCGAGAAAGGTTGGGAGACCAAACGCATCCCTAATTAAAAGGCAACCTCCTTGGTCCCACTACGGTGGAGTCTGGGATTGATAGATATATTATCATGTTTATCGTGGCTACCCCTCCGCACGGAATGGACGGTGGCACAGAGCCAAATGTGACAGTGAGCAAGGGTGGCAGCGAAACTATCGATACCGTGGTAAACCGTGGTTTTGTACCGCAGTAAACCGCGGTTTTGTACTGCGGATCGGTACCGCGGTACCGTTACTTTTTTGTGGTACCGGTACGGTATCAATACTGACCTTGAGGGGTACCCCTCTTCTATACACCCTTACCATACCGCGTTACAATACCGCGGTACTTTCCAACTATGAGAAAAACACGTACGATTGTACTGACGATAACTGTTTTTAGCCTATTCTGCACTTTTGAAATGGATTTCAGATTAAATTCAGACTACACTTTCTGCGGTCATCTATTTCCACACTTAAAAAAGGGTTTAAACTCAACGTACAACATGTACCGCAGTACCACTGGAATACCACGGTACTCTACTAATACCATTGGTAACGCGGTACCGGTACCGTTATCGGTAGTGACCTACGAGAAAAGTAGTATACCACAGTATTGAGTATGGCGGTGCTCGTGTACCGCGGTGCATGTGTACTGCGGTACTCAATACCGCGGTTTACCATCCCTGACATTGAGAGTCAGGAGGGACATACACGCACGACAACCATGAAGAGGGGCATGCGTATGCCCATTGCCAAGTGTAAAGAAGCACACAAAGGTGAAAGTAAATGAAGTCCTAGCGAGATTCCTAAGGGGGAGGAACAGTGCACACGAGGGTAATAAAAGCGACATGCGAATGGTGGCCAAAGAGTCCTAGTAACGGCATATCAACATTGCCAAGCTCAGCTGCGCGGTGGCCAGAGGGTTGTTGCATGTTCGGACTCGCTCCACATGAGTCCACCAAACTGGTTAATTGGCGGCTGTCATCTTGGGCCGTGGATGCTAAGGATCTGGCATTCACGCAATGGAGGGGGAGCACGGGGTCTATGCGAGCAGCTTAGTGCCTGATGCAGGGTAGGGCTATTGCGGTAACTGTAGTAGACCTGGAGCATACCTGCCACACAAGACGCCAAGAAGGCCTGGTCTTCGAAAGAGAGGAAGTCCTCTAGCGCGAAGCACCACAGACCACTAGGAACGAGAATGGGAAACCGACTTCGGAATCACAAAACACTGGACAGTCTCGCACAAAATGCAAAGCTAGATGAGGAAACAGGGTGTCTAGAAAAGCAAAGCAGAGGCACAATGCAAGAGGGAGGAAGAGCTTGTAGGGGAGGCTAGATGTACGAAGCTGCCAGAGGGCACGCGCGTGGAAGGAGGGGATAGGAAGGGAAAGGTAAAGAGGTAGGCAAAGAGAGCGAGGCACCATAATCTGGTAAAGTATGAGAGCCTTGGGGATACAAATACTGGGGGTAGTGCTGGCGATTGGTTGCACGAGAGGGTTGGCGGTGGACAGTGTGGAAGATGGGCTCTTAGTGTCTGGAGGGTGAGGTGTTGCGGGTGGGGGATGGGGGGAGGAAGGGTGAGGGGAGTGGGAGCAAGGGCGGATCCAAGCAGCCTAGGGGAGAGGAGGATTGAGCGTAGCTTAGAGCGGATGAAGACGCGAAACAGTTTAGACCAAGAGTCTGAGACGGGTGAGGTACACATGGCATGGGCAGCACGTTGGAGTGTAGTATGCCATGGTGATCAATTCTGTACATGCCAGCAGTAAGCAACATTTGCAAGATGCTCTACCGGTAGCGCTTCTAAGTCCGCCGCACACCTAGAGCCATAGACAAAGGGGAGGAACTGGAATGGAAGGGTGTTCACCTTGAGATGTATCAAATGGCGTGGTGTCGATCTTGCGACTATCGTGTCCGAGACAAACCATAGGATTCCATTGAGATGTAGTTTGTGGGCGTCCTACACGCCACAAGGGGGGGGGGTCACATGTAAAAAAGGAGCGGCGTACTAGTGCGAGGGTGGGTGGGCCCCATATCACAATGCCATACATTAGGCGGGAGCGACATAGGGCACAGACAAGAGTAAGGTGGAGGGACACAGTGTGTATAGAGGATGAAGTACATTTTTGTTGAACGGCCCCAAACACCTGTTGTGCTTAGTATTTTGTGGCTTTGTGTCGATTATGTGGCTAGAGATAGCAGAGAAACATAGGCCAAGGTATATGTATTCATTAGAGAGGGGAAGGGGGAATGCTGAGGGTAATTTAGGAAGGAAAATTCTTGGGCGAGACAGGTTATGAGATGGGCGGAAGACCAAGGCAGCGCATTTTCTTGGGTGGATAATATGGCCAAGGGCACTGAAAGAGTAAAATGCCTCGTCCTATGCACGCTTAAGGCCACTGACTGGCTTAAAGAGGAGGAAAATGTTTTTGGCCTCTAGGAGGAGAGGAATGGGTGTGCCAAGAAGAGTGGGAGCATCTGTGTTGATGCGAGAGATGGCAAGTGCTAGGGGTTCAATGTGGTATTTGAAGAGTATAAGACTGCAGGAGTCACATTGCAGAAGGCCATGGCCAATGGGAAAGGGATCGGAGTGGCCAGCAGGGGTGTGGACACGGGCGGTGGCTCATGAGTAAAGTTTTTCCATAGCTTGGACTTCGTTGGTGGTGAGACCAAGAGCGCAAAGTTGGGCGAAACGGAGTTCATGGCTGATGGAGTCGTACGCCTTACAATGGTCTAGGAAAACAGCATACAGGGGACGCTTTGTACGGCGGGCTGAGAGAACAAGGGTGTGCAAAGTGAAGGCATGGTCAAGAGAGTTGTGTTTAGGGAGGAATGTGTTTTTGGTAGGATGAAGGCATTGGTTAGGAGGTGCCCGAACCTTAGTAAAACCCACAACCCCTGAATTTTAAGAGGGAGGTTTCACATAAATGTTCTTCTTGAACGGTTTTGGGGGTTTTCTTGGGTATGAGGTAAAATTACAGTTGGTGAATGCCTAAGATGTGAAAAACAAGAATTCGGCTTGTAGATAGTGTAGCGCTTTGGGTTAAGTAAGGGAGCGCACTATTTTTCAGTTACTATACACCTTGTGCCCAGATGCGCCTGGTCAGCACAGTACATGCTCTAAAAAAGGCATTTTGGGGTAAGTTTGGATGGCACCACATTGTCGAACCACACGGTCTGTGTGGTCTCGGCGCCCTGTGGTGTAGCGTAGGTGGCTGTTTGTTTAGACAGTCGACCCAAGTAAAGCCATTTGAAAGAGGAACAACTCTTAAAATTATTACGACTCTTTCATTTAAAAGTGTTACAAAATTCTTGTTCAGCAATGCTTTGCTTTCTGGATTGGCACTCGTTGAAGAGTTCTTGTGGATTTTCTTGTCCTTGCAACCCACATTGTAACTCTTTCGAATGGCTTCATTTGGGTCTACTGGCTAACCAAACAGCCACCTGTGCTGCACCACAGGGCGCCGGCACCACACAGACTCTGTGGTCCAACAATGTGTTGCCATCCGAACCAACCCTTGCATACGGCCAGCGTTTTTGAAATGTTTCATGTATCGTGACCCGCAACTATGAGTGCTATCAATTTGTGACATCGCACCTATAATGATGTCAAGACGCCACATTTATTACACAATGTGGCCCTTTGGCGCTTGTGAATATTTCCCGTCGAAAGCAAAGGTGCGCCCAGGTGGGGCAAAGGTACACTGAACACACCTGCACTCATACCTAAGCAACTTAGTTTCAATAAGGGACACCCCACTTTGTTTTTCACAACACATGAGGAAGAATTATGACCAAGACAACCGAGTACGCCAATGGACCGTTCCTGGTCCTTTGTTTTCTAGGATGAACCTTTCATAGCTTCAATTGTGTTTCAAGAATACGTGGAGTTTTTTTCAGTATCCACTTATGAAAATTCATTGATCTATAACATTTTACCACATATGTAGGGCAAGAAAACTATCACTTATTCTGCTCGCAAACATTTATGCATGAAATTTCAAAGTTCAGTTTCCACTATTCAAGGGCCTGTAATTCATCATTCATAGTGTGATACATCTATAACTATTGCAATAAAGAAATCATCTAGAAGGGACAAAGTTGTATTTCAATCATCACTGATAATTTCCTTTGAAAACAGTAGTATAAATCACCAAAATTTAACATTTTGAATCTATTTCAATCAATTAAATCATTCATGGGTTGATTTAAAAACATCAAATGTACATAACATGAAAAATAAAGTTTATATTTATTAAAACTATTTTCTAACATTGTATAAATATGAAATATTCATTCATAAATGGAATGTTTTTTTCTCAACATAAAAAAAAGAACGAAAATAGAAAACATGTTAGATGCTGTGCATTTTCTTTTGTAAACAATCATATCCCACTAAGGACCTTTTCTAAACTTTACTATTTCTGAAAGCATTGAAATCTTTTGTGTTTTGTATGGATGTAGTATAATGTGCACAAGTTATGAAAATTCATTAGATATTTGAATACAAAAATTAATCTGATTTCATTGATGTTGAAACGACTTCCTCATGAATTTTTTATACAATTTAGTCCATCGGCATCTTCTATTGTCTTGTTCATCCTACTTCTTCGTGTGTTGTTAAAAAATGTGGGGTTTCCCACATCAAAACCTAAGGTGTGCAAGTATGCAGTTTGTCTTTTCCCCACTTGGCCCCACCTTTTCTTTCAACCAAAACAATTCACAACCACAAAAGGACCACAACGTGTAACAAACATGGTTTACATTGAGCATCTTAAGATTGTAACGGGTGCAAAAGCCTCTGCTTTAGGCTGAGGCAAAGAACGTAAAGCTTAGAAAAGTTCTTTGCTACTAGACCCAAGTAGGCTCGTGAGGCTGGGTGCGAATAAAGAACCCGCAAACGATTTGAAGGGAGCAGCTTTGAGATGTTCTGGCAAACTTCAGAATTGACCTTTTGATAAAATATGACATCACTTGTTAACCGACAACGTTTTGTATTCGTTTTCCAGTTTAAGGTTTCATTCCAACCTAGTTCACGCTAATGAACTGGGTTCATGTGAAGTCTCGCATGATTGTGTTGGAGTGAGCAAAAGCTGCATTGAGCGACATCTTCCATACGGCGCAGCCGGATCAAGAATTGGAGGTATGTAAGCGAGGTCTTGAATTTTTATCCGTAAACACTTGGGTGGAGCTAGAATAAGAATTTCATACTGTAAATGGCAGATTTAATCCTGACATCCAGCTCCAAGGGGAGGAAAGGAGCCTGGATTTGTGTGCTGCATGCATAGTAGGGCAGTACATGCCTACTAGCCGAGCTTCATGAGCAGTCGCCCAGTGCAAGCAAGTATTATAGGGTACTTGGCTCAGACCAGTCAGGGTAGGAGTACAACTGAGTGGACTGTTGGGACCGCTTACATCAGCACATGCAAGCAAGACTTTGGAGTTGGGACCACTATACCATAGGTGGTGCATGCACAAATGACCATGACATGAACTAAAAAATGCACAACGCAGCAGCTGCATCACCTACTAGATGCACGACTGTGTAGCTGCATGCAGAGCTAAGAGTAGGGACCTCCCTACGTCAGCTACAACATGCACGACTCAGCAGTTGGGACAACGGCCAAGATGCCACGCTTTAGGGAGCTTCCTTCAGGAGGAAGTTACGTACCTTGGACGACAAACATTCCTTGAGGAGGAAGCTACGACCTTGCAGCACGAAGCTTCCTTTGGGCACAGAGAAAATGGTCAAATTGCCAAGATCCGACTATGAAAGCAGAATGGACTCAATCTGTTCTGTAACTCTAGTATTAACGCCAGTTATAACTCTAGCAATAACTCAACATCTTCCTTAGTAAGCTAGATCTGTAGATTGCGTTTGCTAGCGAGTGCCCATGACCAAGACTCTGTAAACACTCTCTCACCTAAAGACCTATGTTATCTTGGCACCCTTCTGCCATCCTTGATTGGTGCAATCACCACCTAACGCCCTAACTACCTAGAAGAGGTGGCCACACTACGACCAAGACTAGAGAGTAGCCTTGCTTCAGCTATCTCTCTAGACGTTCCTCATCTCTGATCCAAGAGCCGAGTCTAGGCGTTGAGCCCTGAGTTGATGTCTGGTGACAGCTCTGCTTATGCAATGCTGATCAAGAGTATAAGGAGTCTTTGGGAGTCGCCCTTTGTCGACCCGGTGTATTTGCTCTTTCTGCCTGGATAAGAGGGTTTAGAATGTGTCTTTCTTGCTGGAGTTTCCCTCTGTCAACCTAGGAAGCATGCAACACTCTACCAACTTGGCTAGGAGGGTGAGAAGTCCTTTGACAACACAGTATCTCTAGTAGTGGTTGCGAGCATGGATGGGAGGCAACTTTGGGAGGCCATGTCACTTGAAAGTATGGTGACTATGCTCAGACCCTTTCAACGATAAACTTGACGGCCTAACAATGCGTTGCGCTAGTTAGATGCGGCAGGTTGTGTCATAGCATTGATCTGAGCTTTGTTTTGTCCCTATTTCCTTTTACCATACTTGGACTTGATATTCCTTTGAACTACAAGCTTCATCCAATTCTTTTGCTATCACACATTGGAGTAGAAGGTTTTCCAATGAGGCCCACATATCCTGGATAACAGCAAGACCCCCTTGCTACATCAAAACACGCGGTGACTTCCTCAATGTAGTCTGCAAGAATCCCAACATGGTATCAGAGCAAGGACATCTAGGCATGCTCAACATTTGATAAGAGCGGCAGATTCGTGCCACTAGCAAGAAGAAGTAGTTGCAGCTCAAGCTTTAAAGGATGACAATGTCTATCATCACTCACCAGAGGCAGGCTGAGCGCGTGACGTGATGAGTGTGCACATATGGAGTCATTAAGGATGATTTCAGCAACCTCAACATAAGGAGCCCATACTCTCAACAATTGAAAGGCCTCTTAGCGCCAAGCTTGTGCATGCACCAAGGTTGTGTTCTAAGGAAAGAGCAAGAAGTAGCTAAGGAAGCGAACACTCAAGAGGGGAGGCACTTCAAACAAGGGCACGCCAAGACAACTTGCGTGCAAGTGAAGCCTTGTACCAGCATTTGATAAACAAGTGTTTTGCAGGCTTACCTTCCAAACAGAAGGGCACGAGCTTTGAAGGTCACCATCGACATCATTAGAGGCATTTGTCCCAGATTCAGTAGCAGGTGCATCTTCATCATCAGCTTCAAATGGCAAAACTATCGTCATCAACTGCAGTGGTCCCACGGGCAAGTGTGGCACGGTTCATGCCACAAGCTCTCATGACAATGCAAATGCCAGTGATACGATTCGTAATGTCAAACATGACACAGCTCTACGTGCATCTGCCACAACACACGACAACGGAGTTGCCATCCGTGGCACTCGTACCACAATTTCTTGATAGAGGTGAGCATGAGAAAGCTGGGGAGCAAGCTTTCAAGCATGAAAGCATCGATCTATGGTAGTATATTGGCAAGCGGTAGCTCTTTTTCCTATAGAAGCATCATACCTGTGAGCTACTAGCTGCGGAGGGAGCTCAACTTGAAGGGCAGGTGGCAAAAATCAAGCAACAGAATAAGGCCTTGTAGCTAAACAAGACTTCATCAAAGTCAGATAACCCATATGCAAATCAGCCAAAGCTCAGTTCCTCTATGGACATGCCAGTCCTCAGTAGAAAAAGTGAGATTCATTTGCTTAAGAAAGAAGCATGGAATCCTTGTGGTTTTACTTAAAGCATCCACATTGACACCATTATGACAGTCAAAGCATGCAGCACTGCCGCGAGGCTTTCAAGTGCGGAAGGTAGCAACTGCCAGCAAGCAGTAGTACTTTTCAAAATCCCATTTGATGATGTCACCGAGGTTGGCATCACTCCATGCACTGCTTTGTAAGTTGCAAGCAGAAAAGCCATTGGCAAAAACTCAGATTGCTAGAGAGCAAAGGCAAGCAGCAATCTGGCACTAACTCATTGAGGTGGAGTGGTGACAAAGGAACCAGATTTTTGTCAACAACCTTGCAGCAGCAAGCACTAGTCCCAACGACGATGGTTATTTGAAAGACATTTTTCTGCAAAATTGGTCATGGGGTTGGACACCTTGCCAAACTTGCACAATTTGACCAACAAATCGAACATCAGCTGTGCTATCATGCTCCATTCTACAGATAACCACAAGTTATGAGAAATTTCATGGTCTAATAGAACAAGTGAGATGGACGCGTCCAAGGTAGTTGCACCAAAGGTCAAAGCAAGGTGGTATTCTTCGACAGCAGGCACAGGATCATATGGCCCTCAAAGCACGTGACAAGCTCACTCCTCATCGGCTTGTGCGGAGCTAGCACATCATCAGCATGCACTGCCAATGTAGGAGGCGGCCAAGGAGAAGCCAACCAATGACCTGCAAGAGTAGCAGTGATGGAGTAAGTGTTCATGGAAGGAGATTTCAAAGAAAGAGCTCATCAGCTACAAATATATTGACACGTCATTGATAGAAGAGGAAGAAGAATGATGCCAGATGCAAGGCAGCTCACCACCACCAGTGCAGCAGTAACGAGAACACTGTGATTGGGATGCTCATCAACAGGTCCTCATTTGCCTCTTAGTTCCGCAAGACCGATTACATGATGCAAAGTGGGTATAATTGGAAGACGAAAGAGGGACTCCTTAAACAAATAGGGGTTAGAAGCCCAACACAACAGTTGGTTACAATGTTTACATTGGATTTCATAGGAGCATCCGTGACATCGCCATTAGTATGTTTTGCCACCAATAGCTCAATTTGCAAGAGGAATAGCAAAGGAGATCCTAGAGTGAGGGGAAGACGGAGTGAAGGTGTTTGTCAAGGCTTGAAGCAGCCCGCAATGTAGTGAGTTAGGAAGCAAAAAAATCCTGCTAGAGCACCAGATGGACGCAATAAGCCCTGCATGTGTTTGCTGGTATCAAAAAATGGAGATGTTGCGCTCCATGGAAAAACATTGCCATTGTGGTAGGTGCATGCAGTAAGCCCATCAGTTTGAGTAGCATGCACAAATGAAGAAATTGAGCTCCATGTCAAAATCCTACCAAGACGGCAAGTGGACGTATCAAGACAACTTGGTGTCAGGTGGCATACACAAAAGGGATTAGTTTTTCTCCATTTCAAGAGCGGCACAAGGAGGAAGTAAGCCCACTAGAACAAGTGGCATGCATAAATGGAGACGTTGTACTCCATGCCAAAATCCTACCAAGGTGGTAGGTGGAGGAAAAAGCGTCAACAATATTGGGATGCTATTTGGATGTCCAAAGAAGACAAGGACCATGTCTACACATTGCCAGTCGAAGGCAAAAAAAAATTGGAGGGGCAAGTTCAATCCTCACGACCGCAAATTTCCCTCCAACAAAAGTGTGCTCTGTAGCAAATGGTCTCATAACAAAAGATGAAACAGTATTGCAGCAGCCAGAACAGCACTCTGAGTGAAGACGAGGTGTCCGAGGTCCAAGAACGGCCTTGGATGATTTTGCCGTGATCACGAGATACGTGGCTAGGCCCTTCCTTCATGCAAATTGCGGCTAAGAAGCCAACCTGTGCGCGGTGCCTTCTGGAAGATGGAAGCAACCACCACTAGTACTAGCAGTAGCAATAGTATTTGCACTGAATATAAAATTAGAAGTCATCCCATGTCTGCTGTAGGCAACTTGGTGGTAAAGGGGCCGAGACGTACAATCCGTTTTTGGCAACAATCACATTCCAGATAAAGGTTTCCTCTCCCCTAGAAAAGGATCGGAGGGCGGATGTACTTTTTGCAGCCATGGATCCTCCTTTGTTAGTCATCAACTTAGCAGCAAAGCAGTTGGAAAAGCAACAACTGGTACAGCAAACAAATGCTTCAATCCTTGTTGAAGAATTTCTCATTGCAAGTGGAGCTCGCCATTTCTTCCCTTCAGGTTGCGGCATGCAACCTGCAAGCTTGGAGTAACGGTTGAAAAAAAAAGGCATACTGGAAACCGAAAGTGGTGGCTGAGCTATAGTTGAGAAATGAAGCCCCACCAGGTTGATGAGTGGACTGCAAGTTCTGCAAAAAGTGCGACCCATAACAAAGGGTGTATGCTTGCTCTTGTGAATGAAACAGAGGCTAAGGAGGTGAGCGCCGAGCAAGGGGGAGGGGAGCAACGTCCACGTTGGACTCCGCACAACCTTGTCGCAATGGCAGGTTGGGCCAAAGGCCTGCCACCACAGCAGGCACTGCCGCGGCAATGCCCTGTCGCGACAACAAGCTTTTGCAAAGCCCCCACCATGATGGCAAGGAGGGCAACTAACAACCAGCAAGTGAGGTGTCCGCTCGTAAGGAAGAACCAAAACAAAAAAAAGCTTAGTGGCAGATTTCCATGCCCAAGCAGAGTAGTCCATGGCAATAGCTATGGCCAGATGAGCGAGAAAGCGAGCGAGCAAAAATATGAGCTGCACGCAGCCTACGGGCTGTAAGAGAAAACAAATGGTAATGGAGGTGGCCAGGGACAATGTTTGTAAGCGACAGGGAGCCCTAATCGTGCAGCCTCAAAAGGGTCGACGCACCAGAGCAAGAGCAGCTTGGTTTCGGCGCCCTCAACCATGGCAACCAAGAAATTGTGGTCCAACTGCCAAGGAAGCCATGGGAGAATAGACCAAGAATGGAAATGGGGCACCATGGCTGCCCCAGCCTTGGAAAAATCAGGCCAAAACACCTAAGGGTGGCTGAAGTAAGTGGCAAAAGTAGCCAAGAAGAGTCGTAGAAGCAGGTGGCTGAGGCGACATGGTGAGCAAAAGGCTACAACATCTAGAAATAATGACAGGCAACGAGCTTACATACTTGTCGGTCAGAGGTGGCTGGAGCACGACGGCGGTCCAAGTAGGCGGTCCCAAGCACTGGCCCTGCCTCACAAGCGCCTCCTCATAGGATGTTTCTCGAGGCTTTGAATAACCAGCCAAGCCCATGCATAAGAGACATGGTGGCTTGGCCAATGTCAGGTTTCCTTTGTATGAAGCAACCTCAATGCAAGGTGGGCAGGTGAACCCAACATCTACCAAAACAATATTTCTGCTCCACCCAACCTGATTTAGCCAACCAACCGCCTTAGCAAAACCCAGGATAGCTCAAAACGAGCAATTCTAATGCGATACTTGACCAATTTGATTTATGTTTCTTCTGAAAACTTTACAGTGGCCGGAGAATACCCAGGAGCAGCCCAAAAGTCTTTTTCAACAGAAGACCTCTTTTTTTAGTAGTTGAAACTTGCATCGATCAAATATTCCCTCTTTCAAACAGGTTGTAGTCTTTGCATTCATCAGCGCATCTATCAAGGGAGAGTATTGGAGTAAGCAATACTTGCGCAGAGCGAGTGCTTTGATATGATGCAATCTGATCAACAATGAGAGGTATTTACGCAAAGATACGGATTTTCATCCGTAAATACTTGAGTACGACTTGACCAGGAACTTTCTACTTTACAGGCCAGACTTAATTTGGCATCCAACTCCAACGGGTGGAAAGGAGCCTGGATTTGTGTGCTGCATGCACAATACGGCTGTGCATGTGTGCTTGCCCAGCTTGGTGAGTAGCTGCGTAGTGCATGCATGCACAGCTGGGTACTAGGCCCAGACTAGTCACGGTGGGACTACACCTGAATAGACTGTTGGGATGTGTTTGCATCAGCACATGAAAGAAGAGCTCTGGAGCAGGGACCACTCAACAATAAATTGTACATGCATGAATCAGCATTGCATCAACTACCACGTGCACGACTCACCTGTTGCATCACCTAGTACATGCACAACTCAACAGGTGCATGCAGAGCCAAGAGTGGGAACCGTCTTGCATCAACGGCAACATGCGCGACTGAGGAGCCATGACCACAGCCAAGTTGCCAACCTTTAGGAAGCTTCCTTGACGAGGAATTTGCGTACCTTAGACCAAGAAGATGCCTTGAGGAGGAAGCTACAACCTTGGAACAAGAAGCTTCCTTTGGGCACGGAACAGCTGGTCACCTTGCCAAGATCCCATTATAGAAGCAGACTAGACTTCGTTAGTCAACTAACTCCAGTAGTAACTCCAGTAGTAACTCCTGTAGTAACTCCAGAAATAACTCAAAATAGCTTCAGGAGTAAGCAAGACTAGCAGTCTGCCTTTGCTAGACAATGCCTCTCAACAAGACTCTGCAGAAGCTCTCTCACGTGAAAACCCATGTCATCCTTGCAGCCTTCTGCCAGCCTTGGTTGGTGGGCGCCCTTGATTACTTGAAGGCTTAACAACCTAGAAGAGGTGGCTAGACTATGTTCAAGACAGGAGAGAAACCTTCCTCGAGCTGTTCCTTTAAAAATTGCTCATCTTTTAGGCAGGAGTTGTGTCCAAGCGTTGAGCCAAGAGTTAGTGTCTGGCACCAGCTCTGCCTCTGTAGTGCTGATCAAGTCAGGAAGGAATCTGTTGGAGTCTCCCTCTGTCAACTTTGTGTGTTTGGAAATGATCTGATAGCCTGGTTAGGAGGGTTTAGAGTCTGTGCGTCTATCTGGGGTTCCCCTCTATTGATCCAGTATGTTTGGCAGCACTCTGTCTGCTTGGCTATGAGAGTCATAACTCCTTTGACAACCTAATAAGTTTAGTAGTAGCTACCAGTGTGGAGAGGAGGCTGCCTCGATAACCTTGAAGCCAATTCACCTGAAATTATGGTAACCATGGTCAGTCCCCTACAAAAACAGCCTCGACAACCAAACAAGGTGTTGCGCCCTTGGATGGGGCAAGTTTTATCAAAGCATTGAGCTGAGCTATACTTTGCCGTTGTTTCCATCTACCATGCTTGTACCTCATAGTCATTTGAACAACAAGACTAATCCAACTGTTCCCCTTCCTTACATTATAATACATGCTTTCCTTGTTAGGCACACAGATCGTAGAGAGCAACAAGATTCCCTTGCTACATAAGAGTACGCGCTGACTTTGTCACTGCAGGCTCCAAAAACCCAAACAGATTTGTAGACAGGCTTGACTCAACCCTCTAAGGCTGGCTTGATATGGACCATTTCTTGTCCGCAAGCTTGCCATCTACAGACAAGGGGTAAGAAATCGTGGTTAAAAAGGTTTTGAATTGTTATGTTTAATTTCTTTACAAATGTCAAAGATTTTCCAACTCATTTTCTGCCAAAGGAAGGAACGATGTGATTTTGTTATCAACCCAAGAGCCATCATCTGTAGGTTTCCAATCTCCAGCCCTACCTGACTATTGTGGGCTTCCAAAATCAATTGAAATTAGTCACCTTTTTTTATGGAAAGTTTTACGAATAGACTCATTAGTCCACTACTTGCTCCGAGTTTGTACATAAATTACTGGAACAATTTTTTTCTACCCTATTACATGTGGGGTTCTTAAAATGACTAAATTACTTAGATTTTCTAACTATCAATTTGCGCGCCCAACAAATTCCTTAAGGAATAGTTGAACCAGTACTTATGGCCGTTCTTCTTATGTGTTCGTTGAAGTTGCACTAAATTTTTGAACCCTTTTTAATATACATGAGCTCTAAAGTTCCACAAATATGATTCGATGAGGAATAGATTAGCTCATGTGTCTTAGTTAGAGGCGATTTGGGTGTTTAGTTGGATTAGTTCAGTTGAAATGGTGATTTTGGACTTAAAAAGTCCCATGACTAATTTGTTGGTTTTTTCTTTACTACGTCAAACTCTGTTCCCGTCCATGAAACATCCTCGCACTCCAGAAGGCTAGTTAACGCGGTAAACAACCACTCCGCCACATCTCCCCATGGCCATTTGCGTTGTTGCAAAACCAACTTTAAACTAATTAGTTAGGTTTCGAACCCCACACAAGTGCATTTCCATGATCGTGAACTAGAACGTTGGATCGACAGATATTCTAAACATCCTAAGCAATATACACGTTGTAAAGTGGTGCTACACATTATCCATAAAGAAGTGAATTGCAAAGGACATCATCAAATGAACTTCAACACTGGTAGCCAACAAATTCAATTGCCCTTCCAAACAGAATTTTGGAACCGTTTAGGCATGAACAGGCTACACAAAGCTTGCACAATCAAGTTCCATACACAAAACACTGGAACTTGCGCCTATGCATCTATGAAAATCTGAATAATTGACTAATCATGGTGAAAAATAGTACAAAAACCAAGAGAAAGATCAGAAAAAAAAGGTTCATGATACCTGTGAAGCCCATGGGACGTACAACTATTGTGGAAAACTTGGAATCAGGGACGGCTGTCAAAGGTGGGTCAAATTAAGGTATGTAAAAAAACTAATAGGTTTTTTATTTAGATTCTTGTATCAATACAAGCATAGAGGAAAAGATGGGTCCCACATTATGCTCAAGATTTGTAACATCTCCATGGAAAACACAGATTGTTTATGCAATGATCTCAATCCATTAAAGGGGATTCTTAAGACTGCGTGATCGAGATGCAGGAGTGCATTGAGAACGTATGTACTCCAACGTTGGGCTTGTTTTAGGGGTTGAAGCTTCCAAATATTTCTCAGATCTATCTCCTGATTTTCTGTTGCAATATTACTAACCAAAAGGTTGTTTGTTCTACTCTTGCAAAGCCTGCGATGTCAGCCGATCTCACCTCATTGGAGCAGTGTGTAGGCTAAACCTATTTTTAAAACAAGTCTTCCAAGGCAGGCGGTAGATTGTCACCAAAGGCATAATAAAAAAACTTGTAAACCGTAGTGTGGTGGCTACACCCACTTTAGTAAATTACTTTCAACTGATCAATCTTGAACCTCACCCTGATAAAAAACTGGATTCTTATGTGCCACAAAAAATAGGCCAAAGCACTAGGCATGCCACTAGAAATCTAATTTGAATTTCAGATGATGAAGTTGATTCAGTGTGTTTTAACCATACACCCAAATTTGTCCTTCAAACCAGGAAGGAAAAAGAGTTTCACGAAATGCCCCTCGTATAACTTTGGGGATTGGAGTTAAATCATAGTTTGGACACCTCCCAAAACCAGTAACCCCAAAAATGGGATGTTCCCTTTCAATGCAGACTGATTTCAATTTCCCAAAATGACTTGCACTTGAGAAAACATTGGTAAAGTCAAAAGTGACCGGATATCTGGCAAAAACACAGACATTCATCAGTAGATGCTTTTTTTACCTGGTCTCTTGTGGCGTTTCACATAACGGCCTAAAACATCCTTTTATATAAATCAATGGTAGAATGTGACACTTGTCTAAATGTTTTTAAGCTGTAGAGCCGGTGGACGTGTTAGTGACCCGGACTTGCAAGACCTCAGCACTTGATTTATTTTCTGAAACTTTTTTAGTCACAACAGTAATAGCTTTCTTATGAATTGCAAAGAAAAAAGCATAAGGCAAGATGTATTGGGAATTGGAATTTTTTCATTGCAAATGCATTAAGAAATGCATTTAGGACAAAAACTTCAATAACTAGAGTTTTTCTTCTAATCATTGTCATCCCAAATATTCACATTCATCTTGAGACATACCCCTTGTTACACCTATTCTGCTTGTGCTTGGCAGATAGATATCTTGAAAACCAAGTTGAATTTCTCCTCTCATAGTACACGCAACATAGTACTAGCCGTAGAACAAAAGGTGCAGTGATGTTCATGAAAACCTTGTTGTTTACAAAACATTTCATTCACAAATGTTATCCGACCTCTTTGTGGTGTAAGCTTAAAAACAAACATCATTAGAAACTACAGCCATTTTTCATCAATGTCACATGTCATCTTTAAGATTCATAATTCTGCACAACTCAATGTTCAAGTGGGTGGAAAGATCATTGCCAAAAATGAAGGGACCATCTTCCCCTGATCCAAGCTAGCACCATTTATTCACCACCCTCACACCACAAATTCGGTTCCTTAAAAAAACAAAAGCATGGATATTGGGATCTTTGTTTTCATGTTCATTCTATGTATTCATATAATTATATACCCACATTTACTGTAATTCATAAATGTGTGAATTCTCACACATATATATCTGTTAATGTCTGCGTGAATACATGTGTTTATTCAACCTTACAACCATGTACACCCATTTTTTTACGTGTAAGGAATACCATTAAATATGATTATACATATGCTCAGAGGTGATGGGTGGGAGTATGCATGGAATTTGTGTTCAAAGGTATTCATATGTGTAGGATGTACAGTAAACATATATTTTAATGCGATTTTGTATAAATTTTCAAAATTGCAATGGTATGTTTCACATTTGAGAGGTTCTATGTCATCATTGTTCATGAACGTAAGAATGTTTTTAAAAATCAAACATACAACTCTTCATGATGATATGAAGTTAACATAGTATCCATTGTAGATAACAAAGATTTTTTAAAATTGCACAATACTTTGGAAAAGTTAATAGATGTGAAAACATATGAACCACAAACCTCAACAACCATCTTTTGTCTTCCACGACTACCATGAATTCATGGTCATTTCCAAATTCCTGGGGTCATCCAAAACTGGACCATTTTCCCATTTTCCTTTCCATTCCATCAACTGAAATCAATAAGAATTTGAAAAATTATGTACAGGACCAGTATAGTAGGAAAATTACTATTTAGCTACTATACTACACTAATGATCTTAACATAAATAGTTCATCTTTTTTTCGCCACATACTTTGATGAAGAGGTAATTAAAGGAGTTAATACACTATGTGAACTTTGAATAATGTTGTTGAACACACCAAGAAGGTTTTCTGCAAGGTATACATAAAAAAATGGTTGTTGTGGCTTGATCATTGGTTGTTTGGAAAAGGCGTAAGGGGAAAGGGTTGGAAGTTTATGTGAGGATTGCAAGTGGTGGTGCATGGTTGGATGTGTCATTTATGTGTGGATGTATACAATTTTTAAATGTGTTACTTTGATGTTTTCAGTGGTGGTTAGGAGGAGGGGGAAGGCGTTCAAAGTGTACTTGAGGATTAGAATTGGTTTGCATGGTTGGATGTTTGGGTTGTATGTTAAAATGTGAACGTTTATATGTGGGTTTGAGTAATGCTGAACTTGATTGGTGATCCTTGCATAGAGGGGTTGTTGGTGTACAAACTGTGTGTGGAGATTGGAAATGGAGGTTAATGGCTAGGTGTATGGGACGTGTGAAGAAATTTCCACTTGATGTTGGCTTGAGTGGTACCTTTGAGATTGTTTGGTGGTGATTGGATGAGGAAGTGGGGAAGGATGGGTGGGGGTTGAAATTGCACATGGAGAGTTTATGTCAATACATGTTGTCGATTGCGTGGGTTTTCTATATAAATATTTAGTAGTGCATGATGGCTTGAGTACTTTGGTGAATGGTTGTAGAAAGTTAATGTGGATTTGTATGGCTCCATAGGTGTGGTTTTTGTGGACATATGAAGTAGTGGATATTCCTTTGAGTTTTTTGGTTAGACGTGGTTGGGAGGAGGTGGTTTGGGGTGGAATTTCATGTGGAAAGTGATATTGTATGTATATGTCTTGGTGTGTTTGGTTTGTGTTGAAATTCGTACTCTATTCTGTAGGTTCAACAAATGTGTATTTTTTGGTCAGTGAGTGTTGGCCTGGGGGTAGTGGAAAGAGGAATGTGCGGGTAAGAAAGTGTATGTGGAGATAATACATGGAGGTTTATGTCTCTTTGTACTTGTGTTTTGTCAAAATCTGTAGTTTCTCACATTGGTTTGAGTTTTTTTGTATTCTTTGGTTGTCATTGAAAAGGGGGATAAGAGAGTTGTTGGGGTAGAAAGTGTATGTGGAGATTGTACTCCCATGTCTATGGTTGAGTGTATGAGTTATTCGTATTTAATAAGAGTTTTTTACATTGATTTAGAGTGATATGTTTGATTTTTCTTGGATGATGGAGAGAAGAACCAATGGTGGGGTTCCGAAGTGTGTTTGGAGGGTGTAAGTGAGGATCCACTAACAGGTTGGTGAGAATGGCATAGAGATAAACACTTCTCTTTGATGGTTTTGAGTGATTTGGTAAATGGTGGTTAGGTGGATGGGTAAAGGAGGAAATTGTATGTAGGAAGTGTAAGTGGAGGTGTATGGTTGAGTATATGGATTTTTCTCTTGAGCTTATCAAATGCTGATTTATACACTTCAATATTCGTTCATGAAAGGAAGTAATGTGATAAGAAGGAGGTTATTCAGAAACTTACATTCCTAATCAAAATATGTTATCTTATAGGGTGCATTCATCGTTGATATAGGATGAAAGTGAATGTTGGGAGTAAATACGGAGGTACATATATGATTGAGTATGTTGAGAGTTAAAAAAACACGAGTGCACAAGGCAGGAGTTATGTGGGATGAGGGATGTTGCATGAAAGTTGGGGTATTAGCTAGACATACATATGAATGATGAATCTATTTTGTTGTGTGAATCTATGCAATACTGTACGAAGAATTTTATGACCATATAATTCAAACGTTATCTACAAGAACTTCAATTACACAATCCTTTGAAATTGTAATCAGAAGAGTCAGATGTCTAATACAAAAGGCCTCTACTCTAAACATGCCCAAAAAATGCATGGTTACGAAGAACATATTTATTGACAAAAAAATGTTTTTGGTGTATTTTAGCAATATAATGGTGAGAATTCGATTTGAACTCATGTTCAACGTCTTTCTTCAAAGTCCATCCGCACCAAAACCTCGTTCAAAGCCTTTATTTCTAGCTCTTTGGCCCAATTTTCATGAGACGAAGTGTCTATTGTTACAAGTATAGTCATCCCTCCATCTGTAGGCTAGCTGCCAAACAATCAAGTACATGTGACACACGTGGTCTTTGTGTCATCTTTGGATATACCCATCTAAAATTTTTATTTCAATTTTTGGTTGTCAAGCTTTGAATTGGCCTTGGTTGGTTGATGGTGATTTTTGGCTTGCAAATTTTCAAAGCTTTGCCACAGGATATTCAATCACAACCTTCCAATGAGATACTCATCTAGATCCTACAACATATGAAGACCAAAATAACACAAACTAACACTTTTTGAGTCATCAGACAGGCATGGTTGATCCTAACCATTTTATACAATGCTTGATGAGTGTATCAGTACCTACGTAAGAATGTAGCTTCCTATAACATTGTAAGGGTTACATTGTTCTTTCGACATTGAGACCAATTGAGGTCTGCTAAGACTTTCTTTCAACACCTAGTTTTCGTACAGTTTCTGTAGAAACTCCATATCTTAATTCCATTACATCTGGCACACATAAGAGACACTTTCATGAACATAAAAGACACTTTTATACAAACAAAACCCTCGATATGGCGTTCCTCCCCACTCCCAAATTGCATGAGGAGAGTTTACAATGGCTTTTATAAGGTGCAAGTCGCAAAACATGCACAAGAGTACGTCTTGTGCCTCATTGGAAACATCCCAAATGACGACAATGGGGTCTATTGAAAACAATCATCCCACATACACCATCTTATTCCCTCATCTCATACACTGTATGTTTCTTCAAGGGGGAGTGGGAACACTTTTCTGTTCACATCACTTGGTCCCCTCTCCTCCCCACCCGGAAGTTTATGAGGCAAGTGTACAAGAGGAATTTGTGGTGGGTCACAAAACGGACTCTAGTGTACATTTTGGGACTAGTGGACATTGTTCAAATTATCAAGACACTAAAGTATTGTGTTTCTAGTACCCCCTACATAAACTCCATCTCATACACTCACCTTATACACTTACTCTTTTCTTTCGGAGGTGAGATATGGGTCTGTCAACATCATCGGTCCCTCCCCCCCCCCCAAGAGTGTAGGAGATGAGTGTATGATAGGGTGTAAGTGGTGCAAATCATGAGATGTACACTGATGTACATCTCAAGACTTCCTCAAAAATATATTGCAACAATACACTAGTGTTTGTTGTAACAACATTCCCTCTTACACCTTCTCATACACTAGCCTCATGCAAGTTTTTTTTTTTTTTTTGGTGGGTGGAAAGACCCGTCCCTCAAATTTACTCATTCCATTTGCCTCCTCCCCCCTCTTCAATTGTATAGATGATTGTATTTGGGGTCGTATTTATTTGAATACACGTGATGCACACCAGCGAACATCTCACAAGTTACCAGATTTCCATGAATGTAGCTTGAAGGAAGGGTTTGGAACTATTTGAGCATGTAGTTTTTTGTTGGTTTCAGTGGGAGATCTATGAATACCCCATGCATTAAAAGGGAACCGGCCGGGCCCTGTGTTAACAGGCCTTGCAGAAATCCAAGCAAGAAAACAAAAACAGCCACAACCCCAAGTGCGCTTAGGAGGTGATTTTGGTCAAGTTTTCAATGTTCTAACATCTGATTTGCGAGTAGGTTAAGTGGGGGGTTCAAAAACCCCCCATGAAATAGAAGGATACCTACTGGGGCTTGCTACCCCGGGGCCCAACAAGAGCTGGCGGAAGATTTAAAAGAAATCCTACACCTAGTGTGTAACTAAGGGAGGGTTTTTTGCTCATTGAAGATCCTCGCTGTCCATGGAACTTGATCAACAAGTGAGAAAAACCACAGTATACTGATAGGTAATATCCATTATAAACAATGTGAAAAGGCATAGACTTGGCATCAAAATAAGCCACCAATTATTTCACCCCCTTTCAATTATATTGGACAAAACATGAAAATCATAGCCTCTGCCAAAAAATGAACAAAAACCAATCATGAAAACTTGCATGAATGTTTGTATAATGTTGATTTAGCATTTTGACTGAAAACTTAGTACATTAAGGTGGATATTGGTCAACAATTTCATTCAATCAATAATTGTTTAGACTCTTGGATAGCCATACATGATGTAATAGGGTGATTGTATCATGAGAACCTCTGCAATTGTGCACTTGTACAAATTTTCTCGCGAGACTCGGTGTCAATTTCAACAAAAACATGCCACAAACTCTACCTCCACTAAACGAGGGAGGCAAGATGGACTAGAACAAGAGTTCAGAACCATTTTTGACCCCCTACCTCCTGTGATGTTTGAAATGTATAGTATGGGTGCAGATGGAGTGAAGTCTTAGAGTGAAGTACACATCAAACTCATGTATACACAGTTGCAAGTCATAAATTGTTAATGATGTTTCATGAATACAACAAAAAATAGTTTGCAATGAAGAAACAAATTCTAAAAAGCACTTGATCGATGTCTTGTACATTCCCCACATGCATTGTGTACGATCATGGGGAAGGCAAACCTAGAAAAACAGTCTGATGTTGTCGTTGCTTTTGGTTAGTCCCAACATCATCATTACATCACATTAAAAGTTTGAAACTAAGCCATGTGAACCCCATAACACTTCGTTAAACCCAGGAATATGTACATTAGGTGTTGAACCTAAAACTTTCAGAATCTGAAAAAACATTTTATGGTTATGAAAAGTAAGAAGCACTATGGTAGTGTTGTATCTCAATAGAAGACCTCCTCCTGCATTTTATCTCATTTTGAATGTTTAAATTGATTTTTCTAAACAGAAAATTGTTACTCACAAACGTTTTAAAAAAATCATGGGATTTGCATAAATATCCCTTATGTGATTAAATGAAACATGTTAGAACACTGGGTCATGGCGAGATGATTTCTTTTGAAGTGTGCCACATTTTTAGGTAGACAAGTGGATGCTGCGCTTTCTTAACAGCGGTAGCAACCTCACCTTCAACGGCAACAACAACCCCATCCTTATCAGCCCCAAAAATGCAGATTGCAGCAGAGATATGGGAACAAGGAGATCGATTAATGATTTTTTTCTAATTTTTGCATAGTGGAGCAACAATTAGCTAGAGGGCAAGAATCAAGAGTGCATTTCTCTCTCCTCCACTGAGACAGAGTGCTTTGCTATCAACAAAGCAGCAAATTGTACAAGGTAGCTGCATGAGCTACTTGGAAGTCCTGAGCAGTTGCATTCAACTCGAATGACCATATTGTGTGACAACATGAGCGGCATCGCGCTCATGGAGAGAAAAGAGTTCCACACCCATACCAAGAACATAGATTATTACCACTTTGACCATGAGCTCGGGGAATAGGAGATGTTGCACATCAATTTCTGCCCTCATGCATAATGCTGCCAGATTTCTTGACCAAGACACTTTAATCACATGTCTTTTAGCAGTTGAGGGCACATTGTAGTCCCATGTGGTTTTTATTTTTGCAAAGCGGGGGAATGATGTATGGAGGTTGCCAAAAAATGAGCAAAGTGGGTTGCTGGATAAGAATTATTGAACACAAAAATCATGAAAGATACATCTTTGGTTTTGTAGAACTTTACAAAACGCAATGAAGAATCCGTTTGTGGGAGATGTGGATTTTCAAGTTTTGGGGGTAGTGGCGCCAGATTAAGTGACTGCTCTCAGATTATACTACAAATGACGGCTAGAAGTATTGGCTAGGGAGGATTGGAGCAGCCGTGAAGGGAAAAAGACACAAACAAGACCTTCACAAAACTTCACGGATGGTCCCCACCAATATCATTAGTTGTGCACATGGCATAGATGGTAACTCTTTTTTTGTGATTGTCATTGCCACTCATCCTGCTAGCTAGGAGTATGCTAGCAGGCTAACTTTGATACAGTGGGTCTTCAAGCAGCATGAGCCATATTAGCTCTTCTTGGGATTTTTTAAAATTGGTGCTAATTTTCTTTCTCATCCACAAGTCAACTTGTCTCTCACATACAATTGGTCCTGCCTACCAGCTCTTAGTGAGCGTGATCAGCTCCTTGAGGGTTGCCCAAGTTTCTATTACTAGGGCCATCACTAGGTGCTATGTCGGCACCCGCCCCAAGGAAGATTGCTTTGGATGCACATTGACCACATCCAGCATGTGGCATGTCGTCCGGGAAAGGCACTCAAAATGTGGGTGACCCTCAGGTAGTGCAGCCTCTCAACTTCTCCATCATTCCTCCCATGCCGCTCTTGCATATTAAAGTGGAACTCTTTGCACTACCATGCACAATTCTGCATTACACCCTTTGTTCCATGTGAGCAGAGATATCGTGGGCTCCCCTTGTCACCTTAAGCTAATCTGAGCACCTCATCTTGCACCGCAGTCAAAAACTCTTGTAGCGACACTCTTGGTAGCTTTGTAATTGTCCCAATCTGCATCCTCACCACTCTACCTCCTGGCCTGGGTAGGTGCAGCAGGTGAGGACTAGAGGAAACTTTACAAAAGAATAGTGGAGATTGATTTTTCATAGATTTCAACCCTTGTTCACTGAAGAAGAAAAGATGTTGCGGATGCCACTCTCCATGAGCCACTGGTAGTCACTTTTGGAACATCTATATATCATGCAGTTTATGCACTCGTCAATGATACAAGCCCATCTTCACATAAACAACGCACAACAGTACTGCCCAATTCTCTATCGAGGGAATCACACATGTGTGTGTGATTTTTATTTGTGTGTGTGTGTATGTGTGGGTGTGTGTGTGTGTTTTTGTGTATGTGTGCGTAAGTGTGCGTCTATGTGTGTGTGTGTGTGTGTGTGTGTGTGTGTGTGTGTGTGTGTGTGTGTGTGTGAG
>SZWC01003884.1:57640-76592 GCA_023375785.1 Penium margaritaceum | reverse complement strand
GTGTGTGTGTGTGTGTGTGTGTGTGTGTGTGTGTATGTGTGTGTGTGTGTGTGTGTGTGTGTGTGTGTGTGTGTGTGTGTGTGTGTGTGTGTGTGTGTGTGTGTGTGTGTGTGTGTGTGAGTATGCATGTGTGAGTGTGTGTTCGTGCATGTGTATGTACTTATCGATGAGAAGGGGCTCAAAAATGCATGCACACAGGGTGTAAGATAATGAAAACAAAATAGATGAAGTCACCATTTTCATGAGTAAGATGAAATCCCGGGTTGTCAAGTGACCAATCGGGTGTGGAAGAAGACATCACTAGGAGAAATTCTTCTCATCAATTGCACAGAATGCACATAGATTCCTGCTTTCATCTATGTAGTACTCTTTTTTATGGAGACTGCATAATTAAGCCACCACTTGATTTCAGCACCAAGTGTACATGTATCAGTCAATGATCTAGTTTTGTTTTGCCATTTTTCACCTATATCCATCATTATGCATTGGTGCATTTGTGCTTCCCTTTTTGATGTGTTTTTAGTGGTGGAAACTTTAATGAAATCTTCATTCAACAATCAAAAATTGCAACAAGACGTGCCCCTTCTTTCGAAATGAAAGACAAATCACTACCATTATGAGGAAGCATTGTTATATTGTAAGCAATGCTTTAAGCTAGCCATTACCATTCTTTAGATGGCTTTTCGACCAGGTTGCTTTGATTAGAACTGCTGAATATGTATAGTTGTCGTTTTGAGTACACTACCTATGTCCTCATGTGCGGGGATAGCTCGAGGGATAAGCTTTCAAACATTAACAATGAGAATCCTCACACCATAAGAGCGAGGAATGAGACAGTGAGTTAGATGCAGATGTGGGTAATTCAAGTCAAGTTAAAAGAAAATTCAAATCGCATACTCCCACAAAACTGGAAAAAAATAAATGAGGTGAGAAAACGATTACTCAACATGCAAAAGTATCTAGAATGAGGAAATAGTGAAGAAACAACTAGCAAAAGAAAAAATGTGGAAAATCTACACACCACATAAGGCATTGAGGGTGATGCAACACAAGGATCACAATATAAGAGACACTAGTAAAGGGAAAGTAATCATCTTATCGTGCTGAGATAGATTTTTTAAGCTTAAGAATGAATTGATGAGGGTGAGAAATGGATCAAAATTGGGTGTAAAGAAGAATGGTGGGCTGAGAAATAAATAGAAGAAGACTGGGTGGATGATCTAGAATGAGGAAAGAATGAGTGAGAACAGGATGGGGAAGTGAAAGAGACAGGCAAGACTAAGGTAGGAAAGGTGAAGAGGTAAGTACCTATGGAGTGAGGGAGGAGCCAGGGGTGGATGATACCAACATAAAGGAGGAATCAATGTATTCAAGAAAAAATTACGGCTATCAGAAGGGTGAAATCATAGGAGGAGGACGAGTAGGCAGAGGAGAAGGAAATTTATGGGTGTGTGTGTTTGTATGTGTGTGTGTGTGTGTGTGTTTTTGTGTGTGTGTGTGTGTGTGTGTGTGTGTGTTTGAGTGTAAGGGAAAGAGAGAGGGAGAGAGGGTGGGAGAGGGAGGAATATATATATGTATGTATATATATGTAGAGAGAAATGGAGAGAGGAAGAGAGACAAGAAATGAGCGAGAGAGAGAGAGAGGGGACGGAGGGAGGGAATGAGGGAAGGAGGGAAGGAGGGAACAAGGACGAGAAAGAAATAGAGAGGGAGAGATGAAGAGAGAGGGAGAGAGAGGTAGAGATAGAAAAAGAGGGAGAGGGTGAGAAAGTGAGAATAGATAGGAATAAAGAGATGTATAAAGAGGAGAGAGAGAGGAGGAGGAGGGAGAGAGAGAGAGATGGAGAGAGTAAGAGAAACAGAAATAGGAGGAACGATAAAGAGAGATAGAAAGTGAGATAGAGAGAGAGAGAGAGGAAAAAACATCAAGGAAAGGAGGGAGAGAGAGAGAGAGGGACAAAAAGAGAGAGAGAGAGAGAGAGAGAGAGAGAAAAAAAGGAAGGAATGGGCGGATAAGGATAGAAAGAAGGGGGGTTTGGGAAGGGGAGAGAGAGAGATAGAGACAAAGAGAGAGAGAGAGAGAGAGAGAGAGAGAGAGAGAGAGAGAAGAGAGAGATAGAGAGAATGGGCGTGGAGGGAGTGAAGGAGCGAGAGAGAGGAGGAGATTGATATAGAAATACAAATAAGGGGAACAAAAGAGAGAGAGAGGGAATCTAGAATGAAAAGGTTTTGAAGAGAAGGGAGTGAAACATAATACGTTGAAGCAAATTGGCACACATAATTTCTCAGCTTTCTCATTTCTTGAAAGCATTTCTTCTTCGGCTCCAAATTAGTTAACCTAAAAATTGAGCAATGATGTTGGACATCATCCCCATTTCATGACATAAGAGTGGTCACTTTAAAGCTACCTTTGGGGAATTGTTTGTCTTATTCTATGAAATTGTCTTTCCAGGAAGTGTAAGGGTTGAGGTTCTCACTCAGTTATAGTGCAGAAATAATTTGCACCATGACTTTGTTGTTTTATGATGGTTTGTACAGGTAAATGTTCTTTGCCAAAAGTGTTCAAGAAGAACAATTCCTACGAGGTAATAAGAAATGTATAAAAGTTATATCAGAAACATGCCCAGGTTTTTCCCCATGAACCTGATGGGTTGTTTTCTTCAATGATTCTTTTGAACTTTCAAAGCTTCGATGACCTTTTCTTGAAAGAGACATGTTTGTGAGAAATTTTTCCAAAAACCTTAGCACCATCTTGTGGTGTAGCTGCTCCAGATTGATACCCTTGCCCTTGTATTTAATGAGGAGGTTCATCTTATCCCCATATTGTAGTTAAGAATATGGTTACATATTGTGCGAACTGAATAGGGAGCTTAGGACTTGCAAGTGGGAAGAAGGAAAGGCACTATACGCTACTGGGGGAGGAGGAAATCATTTTTGGTAAATGAAGCATAACATGGAAACTCTTATCCATGACTGTTTAGAAGGTGTAGCTGTCCTCAATGGGCGGCAAGGAATGTCTTCTACCATGTGGCTTGTGACCATAGTCTAAATCTCTGAACCTCATGATGCCATGTAAAATCTTTCAACTTGGAATGCCATGTGTTTCAGTCTGGATGACTCCCATCCTATCAAAAGCATCTTTCTTTTGAGAAACGTCTTGTACCTTGGATTTATAAAGGCATTCATGAAGGCAGGTATGAAAACGCGCTAGAAACAAAGCAAGAGGGGATTCTTCCAGGTATTTCATTGCAGCTAGGCCGGGGTTCAAGTCCATTTCACGGATGCTCAAGCTTCTCCCCTTTGCAAATGAACGTTCTTGCAGATAAGGACAACAAAACGGTAAGGAGTGTATTCATAATTATTGAGATGAAGTGGCAGTTAAAGGATGTTATGATTCTTTGTAGACATGGTCTACTAAGGCATCGGATAAAGGGAACATACATCTTCTATTATCTAGAAAAGGCTTTTGGAAAAGCATGGGGGCAATTTTCATTGCGGACGAAAACAAAACATCATTTTGGCTTTCATGTTGAGGCTAATGATTTTTTCTTTAAAAGCAATGATCCTTGTACTGCCTTATATGCCCATTATTCTCCTCTTTAATGCATTAAATAAGTTTCTACGATGGTTGGCACCCAAACATTTACCTCCCCCAACCCCTAAAACTGTCAACACTGCCAACGCTAACGTTTTCATTTCCATTCATGATGTGGCCATTGCCATTGCTATTGATGCTCAATGCTTCCTTCTCTGCAAATGATGCCACCACCAGAATCGCCACCACCATCACAACCACTAAAAAATAGGATTAAGAGGATGTTGTTTGTCATCATTAGCAAAGGGGTTGACGTTGGTGCCTTGCCTTTTGTGTTTTTCTTCCATAAAATACACTTTCATGAAAGGCCTTGAGGCATCATTGATAGAAGAACCGGGAGTAATAGCGGAGGTGGCACACGTTTCCTTACCAGGAGTGTTCATGATGGTGGATGGAAAATATGATGCAACAACTCTATGTTGGTTTAAGATGCAGACACCCACAAGCAAAGAACCAGTTTGGGTTTCCTAGGCCTACCAGATTTCAGTCCAAACTCTGCTAAATGAAGAAGCTGTCTAAACTCAAAGCTCCTTACCTTTCTTGATTTCCATAGGTCAAACTAGGCTTGAAACATATCCTTTTCCACACACATGTATGCGCTTTTAGGTCGAAAGTATATGTGTAGGGAAGGGTGGAATATGGCCATGCTCCATTGAATCTTTATTGCCAACACATGTCCTTGGTAGTGAGGCAACAAGGTGTACAAAGTTTTCACGATCAAATGCCTTACACACATAATACGAAATTTTGTCTACACATAAAATACCAATTAAGAAGCAACTGATGTTCATTTTGATAGGGACAAAAACTCAGAGGAAAACAAACAAAAATTGTTTAAGGGTAGCTCTCAAAAACAAGGACGGGCAACAAATGTAAGAAAAATGACATTGAGCAGTTACATCAAACATTTGTCAACTTGAGGTCTTTATTAATGCTATGAGCTTTATTATCTTAAAATCATGAATCAACAAGATCATTGCTGAATAGATGGGTCCGAAATGATGCAAGATTCTTTATACTGCGATGGAAAACATTATTTTTTGTGTAGTAATCTCATTTATGGTGTATTAAACTATGCAATTCTAACATATTAGATTGCGTTATACACCCAAATAGTGTGTTTTAAGACATGGTTTGTATTGTTCAACATGCACAGTAAGATGCTTCACCACATTTAAGCACCCTAGTTTTTTCCATCTTCAAAGTTGTTTCCACAAAAGAAGTTTAATTTCAGATTCTATGGCTGCAAAACTTCTTTTGAAACCATCTTCAAGGGAACTGATGCGCACCATAAACTACGCGTGGTTGAAACTAACAATTCTTCTCAAAACATGAAATTTAGTGAAAAACTAGAGGGGTTGATGTTTTTAGTTTATAAGATGTTAATTGTTCATCACTACTGACCCATTTGAACTTCATCATTCATGCAGCAAGAAGGAATACAGAGGATACCTTTCATCTCAAAAACTCTATGAAAAACATTTCATGATGTGGAATTTTTGTGATTCTTCCATTAGTCGTTGTAACACAAGTCGTGCAAGCAAAGAATCCCAAGAATTGGAGATTGAGTGTGTAAAGATCGGGAGAGGAAAATTGTAAGCTTTGTCAAGCAAATTCCTTTTCCTGTATTTATTATCCGCCAATGGCAAATGACTGTACTCTAACATTATGTTTGAATCACTGAGTTTACCACACAATTGTTGCGCCTGGTAACATGCCACTAATGCAACCAAATAAGCATAATGAAGCATGTTTTGAACAGTTCATGATGTGTCTGGACGGACATCCTTTTTTGGAATCAAAAGATAAAGCAAGATCCACAACCGAAGTAGCTCAAACTAAATAAACAAAACAAAACAGAAAAAGCAAGGTGTTTTTTACCAAACTAGATAAGACATTAGCTTTGATGCACCTTCCAACAAAACACTTGAGTGAGGGGAGCAAGTTTTCCTCCATCAAATCTTGATTCTTGCCTTATCTAACTGTTTGATGAAATCTATTTCAACGTTTTCTTTATCCTTGTCCTCTTTTTTCATCATCACAAATGACTATCAGTCTTGTTGGAAAGACCAAATACATGACTTTATGCATAGGTGCGACTGTCTAGGTGAACACACCTTGGCTGAAGGGCATGCACGTATGTGTTCATGAATGGAGTTGTTCACATTCATAAGTTGTCCAAATGTTTCGTTTTTGCCTTCTTCACTTGCACTAGTGGGACGTTTCTAGACGCACCGAATACCTATGTCCAGGGCATTTCAACCACGGTCCGCGATTTGGTGCTTTTTCAAGCGTTTAGACCCTTGACTGCAAGCGTAGCAAGTTTACGTTGCGGGACTTGCCTTAATCTTTAGGTATCCCTTCCAAACCGCTTTCACCATGAATTATGGCCCTTTGGCGATGATAACCAGTACCCCGTTTAGTAGAGAGTTGAAACAATTTACCCGCAAGAGCAACAAGAAAAAGGAATTGTCCCCGAGTTTGAACGTTATACCTCCATGAATCTTGTCTGGTGAAAACGGACCATGAGAAGCCCCTAGATCAAAACATTGATGGGACACCGTCCCTATGTGTAAGTAGTCATTTCCATTGTTCATGTCAAAGACTGTTGCCAATTCATCTCTTTTTCAATGTGTACATCTAAAAGTCATGTTTCCATTGTGTAAGCAAAGTTCTTTACAAACAAAGTGCATTATTGGACCCTTTCCTTATCCCTCTTACCATGCTTTTCAGTTAAGAAGTTGTCTACATTTGTTCACTCAGGTGGTTTGATACTCCTTATTCCTCTCCATTTTTGGCCAAGGCATATCACATGAATTCAAAATGCGCCATGAATATGGGATTCTTATGTTAGTCCATAGACATCATAGGACACATTGTGTCGCAACAAAAAAGTAAAGGCATAAATTCATAATGCGGTTTTAGGAAAACTGAAAATTAAATATCAATTTATGAAGGCATAAAACTTGATATCCATGTTTTTCTTAGCACTGTAATTTCACTTCAACACCTTATCCATGGTGGACCTTTATATAGTTCGATCATCACCCATGATTCTTAGAAATATTTCAATGATATGGAACCTCTTGTTCACACTTATGATATTAGTAGAAGCAAAAGAAAAATTATGGATAAGGAGCTACATGAATTTGAGTAATTGAAATATAGCTCTCAATTCTTAGAAATACATCATTTAAATTTCTCCTTTATGTTGAAAAGGAAAAAACAATGCTTTTGCTTGATTACCTTCCATATGTAGCATAACTTGTACAATGTACAAATGTCCATAATAGGCTTTGAAAAAATACAGTTTATTTAGTTCCAGATAAATCATTGGGACACCATTAAAGTTGCATGAGATTTTCCCTCTTAAAGAAGTATTGGAAACAATCCATGGGCGTCCTTGTCTAATTTGGTCATCATGTTTTCTCGTGTGTAGCAAGAAAAAGACTAAGAAGCCTTGTTATCCTTTTCTCCTTGTTTTAACCATCATTGGCATCTTTAGACAATGAGAAGCCTTGTACTTTCTTTTCAAATCACGATTTACCTAAAGGGATACATGGATTCACATTGGAAGACATTGTGTTGACGGAATATTTTGGTTTCATGTAACACGTCCAGACCAAGCATGGCAAAAAAGAAGTATAAAACCACCTGTGTGAACAAACGTAGACAACATCCTCATGACAAATTACTACAACAAACCATGCGTACAAAATGATCATGTGAAAGGTTTTCTTGTGACACACTACGATTAAATAATGACAACTTTGAACTTTGTATATTAAAAATACACATTTACAAAGAAATATTCATTGCAAAAATCCTTAACATGACCAATGGAAATGAAAACTAATGCATTGGGGTGTTTTGTACAAACTTTGATTGAAATGTATGTCTTGCTATGTTTTTACAAATTGAGATTTATGTCAATTAGACTTTCAAACTTGGGGCCCATTCTCTTTACTTGTCACACCTACAACGTCAATTTTATCGACGCTCTAGTTAAAAGGGGCACTTGGCATCCTTTCCAAATTCATGGAAGGCTGAAGGGCCACGACTAGTGATAAACGCGTTTTTGAAGGGATGCCTTGAGACTGTGGAAAGTGCAACATCGCAGACTTGCTACGCTAGCAGAAAACGGTCACGATGCAAAAAACCTGTCCGAATTGCGGGTTATAGATGGAAAGCCCTCGCTAAGATCAACTTGAAGTGATTTTCTTGTTACGTCTCGCGGCTATGCACACTGTCACACGGCATGACCGTTGACCGCGAGTGTAAAAAATGTGCGACGTCGCACTCGCCGCGACTTCTAGGTGTCCTGTGAGAGTGGGTGCTCTCTGGAGATCTAGCCTTGGTGTGTGGAGAGCACAGTCGCAACGGAAAGATAGACTTGGAGATTTCTGGAAGCCAGAGCTTGAAAATGCAGGTTAATTACAATGAATAATGTACAGGGTATTTATACTGTCCGGCTGGCTAGTCAAGGCCTCAGCCTACTGCTTTCCTTGCTTGCTATGACAAGCTACTTGCACCTAAACTCGGTGCTCTGCTTGCACCTAATGCTTAGTGCGAGAAGTCCCCGGCCGTCGATCGTCGAGATCGACGGTTGATCTTGTCTTTCGGCGAGCCGCCTCGTTGCTCCCGTATGCCTCCCGGCGGTGGGTGAGGTCACCGTGTTGCACACGCCACTGGGAGTGATGCGACCGTCGCATGGTTGCAGCCACCGTCCTGCTGTCGCCGTTGACCGCGGCTGTTGCCGGGAGCTCCCGTCGACGCACTCCCCTTGGCGGATATCGTATCCATTATGCTATTCGCCGAGGGGGCGAAAGCCACCCTCGCGTGGCGGTTACGGAACGCCGCATGGGGGTTCCATGCAAAACAGCCCCCTAGCAGCAGTGTAACCCCCACGCCGGCGCTCGCTCAATCGCTCGCTCGCTCGCTCCTCCTCCTCCTCGCTGTTGCGAGCCGTCGGGGTCGAGCCAGACCTCCCCACGCATATATGCCCGGAAAATTCAAAAAATGGAAAATGGCAAGCATGCCCCTAAAACTCGGACGAGGCCCCGAGTATGCCAAAAAAACAAGGCACCTCTTTACATTCACCCCCCCCGTCAAAGGCGCGACGTCCGGCGCGCCTGAGATACTCCTGGAGAACAGTGTTGGTACCACCAACATGGAAGATGGCCTCTGGTTCCCATGAGTTATGCTCAGCCGGGTACCCCTTCCACTACACCAGAAACTCATGTCTTCGTCCCCTCCGGCGGTCTGCTAGGATCTTCTCCACCTCAAACTCCTCACTTCCTTCAACCCGGACAGTAGGAGGTGGAGCTCTCTCGCGACCCTGGAAGAAGGTGTTGGGGTTGCGGTAGGCACGAAGCAGGGAGATGTGGAACACCGGATGAATGGTGTAGTGAGCTGGCAGCTCCAGCTTGTATGAAACGGCCGACCGCTTCTTCAGAATGCGGAACGGACCCACCCATCGCGGTTTGAGTTTGGGACTCCCAACTCCCATGAGCAGTAGGTTAGCAGAGTTCAACATCACTTGATCTCCCACTTGGAACGCCTCCGTAGAGCAATGCTTATCAGCTTGCTGCTTCTGTTGCTTTTGTGCCTTCAACAGCCATTGCCGCACCACGTCCCAAGTGGTGGCAAACCCTTCAGCAATCTGCTGCACAACCCGAAGAGATGTTGCCGTAGCAAGGGCGGTTGGGCTCAATGGCAGGTGGCCATAGACCACCTCAAACGGTGACTTTCTTGTTGATGCTGACACCGCTGAGTTGTAGGCGAACTCTGCCACTCCGAGCTTCTCCTCCCAACCCTCTCCATCCGGTGGGACAATGCTCCGCAGCAGTTCCTCTAATGTCTGGTTTGTGCGCCTTGTCTGTCCATCTCTCTACGGGTGGTATGCCGTGGTCAGCTGCACTCGCGTGCCCAGCTTCTCCATGAGATCTCTCCAGAATTGCGAAGTGAAGCGTGGATCACAATCTGAGACCACCGACTGCGGCACTCCATTTAGCTTGATGACATGACTTAGGAGGAGTTGAGCTGTCCTAGCAGCTGTGATGCTCTCAGGACATGCGATGAAGTGTGCCATCTTGCAGAACCGGTCCACCACCACCGACACCGTATTGTTACCTTGCTGCGTCAGAGGCAACCCGCCGATGAAGTCAAGCGAGATGTCTGTCCACGGCCTTTCTTGTATAGGCAATGGTTGCAGCTCCGCTGGTGGCTTGGTCCTCTGCGCCTTGATGCGTTGGCACACATCGTAGCTGCTCACAAACCTCTTGCAATCAGTCGCCATTGACGACCACCAGTATTGGCATGTCAAGGCTTTTAGTGTCTTGTCGAAGCCAAAAGGACTCGAGTAGTGGGTATCATGCGCTTCTTCCAGCAAAAATTGCTTCAATGGCGCATAGTCCGGCACGACAATTTTTCGCTCCTTCCCCTTTGCCTATACACTCCATCCCACGTGGCGTCTTTCAGCGCACCACCCGTGAACTCACTCTCCACGTCATAGCCATGCTTGAAGAGGCTATGCATGACTAGAGATCACATCAGCACTCAGATGGCATTGAGGCTCAAGTCCGGCCTCCTTGACAAAGGGTCTGCCAGGTTCACCTTCCCAGGCTTATACAATATCTCGTAGTCAAAACTCCCTTCAAGAAACTCCATCCAGCGAGTTTGTCGGCAACTAAGGTTCGGCTATGTCTTCAGGTACTTCAGGGCGTAATGGTCCGTGAAGACCACGCAGCGCCGTGACTCGAGGTAGCACCTCCAGTGCTTGAACACATGGATCACCGCCAGCATCTCCTTTTCATGGATTGCGTAGTTCAGCTCCGCACCTCGTAATTTGCGAGACGCATACGCAATCGGCTGTAGTCCTTTCACGTGATCATGCATCAGCACCGCCCCAATGGCATAGTCGCTTGCGTCCGTCGCCATGACGTACTCCTTGGATGAATCTGGATGCACCAGGATTGGAGCGT
Organism: Penium margaritaceum; assembly: GCA_023375785.1. Lineage (NCBI taxonomy): Eukaryota > Viridiplantae > Streptophyta > Zygnematophyceae > Desmidiales > Peniaceae > Penium > Penium margaritaceum. The sequence goes on along the minus strand of SZWC01003884.1, from coordinate 66,014 downwards.
CACACATTGCAGCCTTGAGCTCATTGAAGCTCTTCTGCTCCTGATCGCCCCATTCCCATTGGTGATCCTTCCTCAACAACTAAGTCAGCGGCAGACCCTTTTCTGCATACCCCCGGATGAATTTCCGATAATAGTTGACAAAACCAAGGAATGCCTGGATGTCACGCACGCACTTTGGTGTCGGCCACTGTTTCACCGCTTCCACCTTTTTTGGGTCCATGCGGAGACCCTTGCCGCTGACGATGTGCCCAAGGAACTCCACCACCCTTTTTTCGAACTCGCACTTTGAGAGCTTTGCAAACAACTTCTCTCTCCAAAGAATTTCCAACACCTGCCAAAGATGTTGCTGATGCTCTTCTACAGTTTGGGAGTAGATGAGGATGTCGTCGAGGAACACCACCACGAACTGGTCCAAGTGAGGGTGGAAAATCCTGTTCATGAAGCTCATGAACAATGCAGGAGCAATGGTCAACCCAAACGGCATCACGAGGTACTCGGAATGACGGTACCGCGTCCGGAACGTCGTCTTCTCCACATCTTGCTCCGCAATCCAGATCTGATGGTACCCCGAGCGTAAGTCAATCTTGCTGAAGAACTGCGCTCCCCTCAACTGGTCAAACAGCTCCTCGACCCTTGGCAGCAGGTATCGGTTCTTGATTGTTACGTTGTTTAGTGCGCGATAGTCCACGCACATCCGCAGCTCCCCTACTCTTTCTTCACAAATAGGACCGGTGCAGCGTAAGGTGACACCGACGGTCTGATGAACCCCTACTTCGTCAGCTCATCCAACTGCATCTTCATCTCACCCAGCTCATTATCGCTCATGCGATAAGCAGCTCGTACCGTTGGAGTTGCTCCCGATACCAGATCGATTTTGTGGTCGATGTCCCGCTTCGTTGGTAAACCTTTTGGCAGCTAAACAGGAAACACATCGCCGTAGTTGTCCAACACTCCCTTGACGCCTTCCGACAGCTCTGCTATAGGTGCTTTCTGCTGCTCCCCCACCGGTTGCTTTGTCTTTGCTGCCAACACTTCCACCTTTTCAGCCGCTACCTTTTGTCGCATCCACACAAGGTATACTTGATCCCCCTTGCGCTGACAGCGCTTCAGCTGCACATAACTCAATTGCGGCACCTTGCCTGCCTTGGAGTCCTTCTCCTCTGCCCACAACGGCAAAATGATTTGCTCTCCACTTTTCTTCACTTTCACCTGGTTGCGCACCCAATCCACTACAAGATTCCACTGGTGCAGCCAGACACGCCCCAAAATGGCGTCATAGGTATCCATTGGGCACGTACAAAAGTTCACATCGCACGACAGCTTGCCCAGACGGCTCCTCCGAGGCTTCAGAGGCAATTCGCACTCTAACTCCCCTTGCACCAACTTGGCCGTAGTTGGCTTCTCGAATATCCGTGCAAGCCCCAACCTCTTTGCAAGCTCGTCGCTGAAAAATGAGTGCGACGCGCCGCAATCCAGCAATGCTTTAATCCGCCGGCGAGTCTGGCGCCCCTCGTCATCCGTAAAACCAGCCAATAAAATTTCGGCTTTCAGGGGGATACCCGGAACGCTCCCCCTTCCCTCGCTCCGTAGCAATACACTTTGCAGCTCCCTAGTTGTCGAAGGACTTTTGGGGCTGGTGTTCGCTGATGCGGACAAAGCTTTCCTAGCAGATGGCCGCCCGCCACTCATTGCTGGTTGCCGCTTCCCTGCTACTTCTTCTTGCAGTCCTTCTTGTGGTGCCCAGGCTTCCTGCAGATCTAGCAGTTCCCACCATGCGGCTTGCTCTGCCGCTGGCCCCCTTGCACTAAGTCGATATCCATGGGGTCAGCTTGTTGGTGCTGTGCTCGACGCTGAAAACTCTCTTGCTTCTCACGGAAACCCCCTCAATGGTAGCGTAGCGTGTCAATGTGCGCTGTAGTGGCTACAATTGCCTGGAACTCTGTGATTCCACTGAGTGCCAGCGTGCGCTGAATTTGTCCCTTCAAACCATCATGGTACTTTTCTGCCATCTTCGGCTCGCTCATGTTGTCAATCTCCAAGCACCACGCCAAGAAACGACAAGTGTACTCCTGCACCGAGCCGATCTGCTTCTACTGCTTTAGCTTGTTGCGTGCGACCATGGAGGCGTTCACGAGATCAAATTAATCTCTGATAGCTTGCTCAAACTGCTCCCATGTCGTCGGTACGTGCACTTCAGCTTGCCCCGCGCCTGGCTGCCACAACACGGCATGTTGCAAAGCTGCGTTCCCACCTCCACCTCAAGTGGCCAGCATATTCAGCTGCCTCCACCACTCCAATGCTGCTCCGCGTAGCAATGTCACCGCGAGTGACACACGCACAGCATCGTCCTCTGGAGGGTGACCCAGAGCCCCAAAGTAGCTGTTCATCGCGAACAACCAATTCCGAACGCTCGCTCCCTTGACAGAAGGATTGAACGCTTCCGGAGCCTTTGGCTTTGGTATCGGCGGACTCCTTGACCGGGCCACCCCAACATGTCTAGCTTTAGTCCAGTCTCGCATATCAGCCATCTGCCAATTGAGCCACTCGTTCTCTAGCTTGAGGGCTCCCATCAGCTCTACGATCTGCTGTAGGGCCTGCTCCATGGCTGTAAATAGATTTTAGCCAGTGGAGATCCTTTGAAAAATTTTGGTAGCGTTTTGGCAGGAAACGAAAGTTTTCCGGCAGCAATTTGGTAGTCCAGGACGAAAATCTGAGGTCTTCGAAGTGCGTGGGAGTCACCCGTCATTTCCCTTGCACACACGGTAGGCCGTGTGGATGCTTTGAAAATGTAGAAAATTTTCCAAAGGTTGGCTCATGCGTTGGCTTCGAAGTCTGGTCCAGCAATCTCCCTCTGGATCAGCCTCGACGTTGTCCGGCGTAGTCCGTGCCTTCGCTCCTTGAAGTTTCGCGAGCCTCGGCAGCGCTTCCGCCTAACGTGTGGCTCTGGCTCTGATACCAAATGTGAGAGGGGCTGCTTTCTGGAGATTTAGCCTTGGTGTGTGGAGAGCACAGTCGCAGCGGAAAGATCGACTTGGAGATTTCTGGAAGCTAGAGCTTGAAAATACAGGTTAATTACAATGAACAATGTAGAGGGTATTTATACTGTCCGGCTCGCTAGTCCAGGCCTCAGCCTACTACTTTCCTTGCTTGCTATGACAAGCTACTTGCACCTGAACTCGGTGCTCTGCTTTCACCTAATGCTTAGTGCAAGAAGTCCCCGGCCATCGATTGTCCAAATCGACGATTGATCTTGTCTTTTGGCGAGCTGCCTCGTTGCTCCCGTATGCCTCCCGGCGGTGGGTGTGGTCACCGTGTTGCGCACGCCACTGGGAGTGCTGTGACCGTCGCATGGTCGCAGCCACCGTTTTGCTGTCGCCGTTGACCGCGGCTGTTGCCGGGAGCTCCCGTCGGCGCACTCCCCTCGGCGGATAGCATAGCCGTTACGCTATTCGCCGAGGGGGCGAAAGCCACCCTCGCGTGGCGGTTACGGAACGCCGCATGGGGGTTGCGTGCGAAACAGCCCCTTAGCGCCGGCGTGACCCCCACGCCGGCGCTTGCTCACGCGCTCCCTCGCTCGCTCCTCCTCCTCCTCGCTGTTGCGAGCCGTCGGGGTCGAGCCAGACCTCCCCACGCATATCCGGCCGGAATATCCGGAAAATGGAAAATGGCAAGCATGCCCCAACAACTCGGACGAGGCCCCGAGTATGCCAGAAAAACAGGGCACCTCGTTACATGTCCATTCCAAACTGTGCGTAGTACGAATTGTTGTCCTTTAACGTTTGGTGAATTTGGGGATTGTGATATGTACCTCCTTTTACTTGTGCATTGACGTATGCCACCCTTGAGTAAGACGAGTGGAATAAATTGGCCCTGGTTTTGAAGTTTTTGTCTTTATTCAAACTGATTTGTAAAAATTGACCATGGGAAGCGCCTTCATCAAACGTTTGATGAGAAATTGCCCTTATATGTAAGTAGTCATTTTTATTGTCTGTGTCAAAGAATGCCGCCATGTCATCTCTTTGTGAACATGTATTTTTGAAATGTTCATGTTGTCATTGCATGAACACATTTCTTTAGAATCTGAGTGCATCACGAGAATCTTTTGTGTGCCTTGTCCCTCATACGATCATTTTTGCTGAGTAGTTGTACACGTTTGTTCAAGCAGGTGGTTTGATACTTCTTCTTCCTCTCCATTCATGGCCAAGGCATAACACATTAATCAGAAATTCTCCATCAACAAAGGGGTTTCTAATATTTATATATGTACCTCGTCACTGAAAGAAGAAAGTGCAAGGACAAAGCTACAACACGGTTTTTGGAAAACTGATAATTACAAGTCCAATTTTGAAATCCATTACACTTTACATCAATTTTTTTCATAGGAACATTGTTTATACTCAAAACACTATTCATGCAAAAGCATGATGTTTTTTAATCATAACAAATGATTCTCAGAAACATTGCAATGATAACAAATATTCTTCTAAAGTTTTTTATTCTTGCTTAGAAAATATGTGATAGCAACGAAGATTATTTACGTGCCATTGAATTTGTCAAGAAAATTGGAATATTGATGGGTGAAAGTACACTTGGACACAAGGTTTATTAAGTGCATTTAGTTAATATATACTTATACACATACATCAAATGGAGAAGTATGCATAAGGATCTGAATCTACACAGCTCACTTACACCAAGTATGGAAACCAGACGAGTAGTAGTAGTATGTGTTATAGTTGTACAACCTGAGTAGCACATCAAGTGCTAGAGGCAAAACTTGGATGTAGCTTGATCCACAGGGCGTTCGCCCTAGATGCCTTCTGATTAAGGGACCTCAGTGACGATGTATGTTGTACACTTCATAAGGTCCAAGTGCTGGAGGTAGCACTTGGAGATCTAGACGGATGAGCTGGGAGTGCCTAACAGACAACTTCTTGACAACTGAAGGCATACGAGAATGAGTCAACTGGTTGCCCTTAAGTATGCCCGGAAGTCCTTCTCACATGAACCTTGTCCAGGGAGTTATGCGGAGGTACATGACTACCTGGGTGGTTGCATAATCACCCAGGCCAGCTGAAGGTTCACTTGGCAATTTTAGGATCACCTGGAAGGTGCAAGGCCACTAGCAGCTGATGTTTTACTTGGAAGTTGATGGGGTCACTAGCAGTTGGAGGGTCACCAGGAGGTTGAAGATGTACCGGAAGATGAAGGGTCACTGGCCAGTGGTAAGATATGAGCCCATTTACTAGGAGGAGAATTTCCCAAGTAGTTTAGGACATCTAGAAGGAGACTTTAGTAGAAGTTGGCTGCCAAAACTGGTATTTCTGAACAGAAGGATTAAAATGGAACTCTCAGTTATCCTTCATAAGCCATCTTTGAAAGCATGGACATCAATTGGTTACCTTTGGTTTGTAACACAATGTGTAAACTGAATTAATTTCCTTAAGAAACTTAGAAAAAAAAAATTTTGTTCTCCATTATTTATCAGGACGCGAATGATGCCGAAGAAGACATCCTGCAGAAGAGGCATAAGGAACAGTCTTTTACTATTTTTCTCATCATGCTTTCTTCTGTGGACGGAAAAATAATAGGGAGCCCTGTTATCCTTTTTGAATCATTGTAAATCACTTTTAGGGCCGTGGGCGGAAAGTCCACTTGGGATCTAGGAATACCGTGGCAACGTATACATGCCGACTGTGGGCTTGTCTTTCTTGACTTGAAGCTTCCGACTATGGCTCGCATCAGTATCGCGATTGTGTCTTGCACGATCGCCAACGTTTTTGTCCTTTTTTGAACTGTTCCAAAGCGTGCGATATCGACGGATCCCTCGTAATTGTACTTTGTGGGCCTGACGGAATATTTAAACGGATCTTGCGGGGCAGGTGGTAGATCGGCACCTGAGGCGCTACAGACAGACCTTTTAATCTTTGGCTAAGGCTGGAAACCTGCTATGGGGTCGCTAAGAAAGTCAGATCGTGCCTTCCTCAGGCGCGAACTGAGTTGGCGAAAATTTGACATTTGTAGAATAAATTACGCGAAACTCTTAAAACCTGTTTTCACCTCTTCTGCTTGCCCATTGCCTGCAGATCGCGGGCTTGCCGACGAGAAATGGTCTGCAGCGAGCGGGCGCTAGAGGTTTGGCAGTCCAATCATGAGGGACTTCGCATGAACCTAGTTCGTTGGAATGAACTGGGTTTGCACGAAACCCTAAACTGGACAACGAAGACGAAACTAGGTCCACAATCGAATAAGTTTCCGTTTTATTCAAAGGTGGATTTTCATTTCCCAGAAGAGATTAAAAACTACGGAAACACGTTGCAAACCTGCTCCCTCATCGATTACTGGCGGGAACAAAGTTCGCATCCAGGCCCTGCACCGATGCAAGAATAACTGATTTTGATTCTAGGGTTCACCGATTTCCCTCTCGATCTCCCACGTACGTGTACGTGGGAAACGGTTCAAAATCGGCGGGACTATGACTTGAAATCTGTCGATTTCTCTCTATTCGATGTCCGAGTTCCATGGATATCGACCCCGATTTTCCGGAAGAACGTCGTTCGTCGCCCTGGGCATAGCAAATGACGTCATGGCAAACTGCTCGTTTTTTCTTTTGGAACGACATGTCCAGAGAACTAGTTTTAACGCGTCGATGTATGAGAACATTTTGTTAACAATTGCTTGAACGTGTACATGCCAGGCATTCGGACTCATTTTGTCGCTTTCGGCAATTAGGAGGTTTCCCACACGTTGGGAAGCACGCCACGTAGACCGGCATCGGGTTGACGTCCTAGGAAATCAGCGGGAGTCGTTTGATTCCTCCTCCGTTTTCGTCTACTTTTTTGTCGGATTCGGAACAGTTGCGTGCTCTCATGGATTTTTTCGCGTGCCCCCTCCCGCCTATCTACCAAAAAATCAAAATCAAGATCAATGCATCGGTTCAGGCCCCCAGCCTCATCAGCCTACTCGGGGCTAACGGCGAAGAGTTTTTCTTCGGTGCACGTTTCCAGCCACAGCCGAAGTATGGGCGCTTTGACCGGTCCTGCCCCTTTCATTAACTCATCAGTATCGAACCGCGATCCTCAGAAACAACAGCGCCGCCGAAAGCCGAGCGCAGCGCTCAACAAGCTACCAGCAAAATATTTGAATTTCAACTTAAGGGCGTTGACTGTCAGAATTTCTATAACATACTCTTGTTCGCAATCCAATCCAAAAGGAAAAAGGTTTCCAAGAATTCCCAGTCGTTTCATCTTGGACGTATAGCATTTCATTATTGCTCGTGCACATTCCAGGCCCCGCGGTAGCGGAGCCTGCGAGGTTCCCCATCAACGCACGCATCGTTCACTCACAAAATGACTCGCAGGTGCGAAACATGATTTTGGTAGAGTCAGATTAACCAAATATACAGGAAACATACAAAGAATAAATGATGCATACCTCATTTTCCCTAGAGTCTGACATCGCACATAACTGACCCGTAAAAAAATGTTTGTAAGAAACGAAAGGTGAAAAATCAATTGTGTCGATAATTTTGTGCACCGTAAAGCAGCTGGACGAGATGTTCAGCCAAATTTGAAAAATCACGCCAAATGAATTTTTGTGCTCAACAAATTTTTTGCAAATATACTAAAAACTATAATGTACGTTTTGAGAAAATCCATGAAAACTGCAATTTACTGGAATTTTGTGTCCGTTCATCACAAATACATTGGAAAAAACATGTGTAAAAACTTCACTCACAATAGTTTAGTCAAGTCCACAACGTAAGCCCAAATATCCACATTCAACATCGGCTATATCCCTTGTACCACCCATGTAGCTTCTCCATTGAACATGAATATCTTCCAATATCAAGTTCAATCATTTAATGCCTTCAAAAACAAAACATAATACAAGCTTAACAAGACAAGGTGCAATGATCTTCACCACAAACTTATCACTTAAGAAACTTTGAATGCATACAACTTCTGCAACCTCTTTGCAGCGTGAAATTGTAAAATGTATTTCAATAAAAAATCAACACAACTTTTCCTTCAAATTTATACGCTTTCTTCAAGGTTCACATTTTTTCAAAATATAAGTGTTCAAGTGGGTGGATGATTTGTTGTGACAAATGAAGGGAGCATGCTCCCTTGATCCACAGTAGCAACATCTATTGGCCACTCTGCATAAGCAATATTTAGTACTTCAAAAAAACCACAAAAATAAAGATCTTCATCTGTACGTTGATCATACATGTTTACACAACCCTCTAAAAATGAATGTTGATATGAAGAATATAATGTATGTCCACACATTTGGCTCTATTTGTGTGCATGTATACATATACATATGCATATGCATATACATATACATATACATATACATATACATATAC
>SZWC01003884.1:14526-48653 GCA_023375785.1 Penium margaritaceum | reverse complement strand
TTGTGTGTGTGTGTGTGTGTGTGTGTGTGTGTGTGTTTGTGTGTGTTTGTGTTTATTTTTAATGCTTTTTTATTGTTCTTGTATGTTCCACCATAAACAGGTTCTTTTTCACATAAGATGCTTACAGTTTTGGTTTCATGTAGATGTCAAATTATGCAAAATCATTCATTTTTATCAATTGTTTCTTATTGTGATTAAAGAGCTACGTTTTCTTTTTTTGTCAATCTTTTGTCCTTTTGTTTTCTTCACCTAGATTGTTTTTGCCCATGCAATGTACAATGTGTAGTACATAAGGAGCACTCCGTCTTGGGTTTCTAAACGCATGTTTTTGACTCGCATGCATTTATATGGTTAATCATCCCCAAAACACGTGTACTACACGACTGCTGACTATGAACAATATACACATTACGAAATTCAAAAGAGCCTTCATTGTTACAATAGTAAATGATCCTCCTCTTCTTTCCTTTCTATGGATAACAATACAAAGTAAGTTCACAATTGGAAGACGTTTCTTAAGTTTTAGGTTGTTGGGATGTTTTTTAAAACAAAAATTCAAAACTTTGTAAGCGTTTCTTCGTAGTTTTCAGTCTTTGTATGTAAAAAACGACATGGTATGTGCCAAAACGCATGACCTGTTAGGTTCATAAGTTATCTATCCAAATTTTTAGATATAATCATATCAAGGATAAACTAGGACTGAATGTTTCATGTAGGGGCACATAAATGTGTTCTTAGCATGTCTTGTTAATGCAAGGTCATCATTCAGGCAGTGTTGTGAGACAACTTGCATTAAAATTAAAAATAATTCAATCTGTATTTTGTGACTTGATGGAAGTTGTAGAAGAAAACATGCTCTTGCAACTTCAACTTTTGCACAAGAAACAGTTTAGAAATTCTTGTTGAGATTTTCCTAAAATTCTTCTTAGAACGGTGCATCTAGTGCAAAACATTGTCAAGCATCAATGCATTATTGGTCATATCATATGGGAGAGGGCAGGCCAAGTAAATAAATAATGAACCACATTAATTGAATTACAAATGATTCATTGGAGTTGTAGATGCAAGTAACTGATGGTAGATATGTCATAACTAGTAATTTTTTTTATGAAACATATGAAACATATGAAACATAATTTGACGGTGGAAATTGTGAATTTCAGGGAACACATACGTCAATTAGTGCCTAAACTACTATTTCCATGAGTAAGATCATGCAAACCATCACTTCATCAACCATGGCAGTTTTTGGTGTCACCATATCATTTAGAACTTCATTCATTCATCCTTAAACATTCTTTGAAAAATGCACAATGTGTGTATGGTTTGTGTGCAGTAGTGTGTAGGAAAGCAAGTATTAGATATTTATGCATGTACTACATAGCTGAACCTCCCATAGAAACAGTGCATGGAAAAATTGCATATTTATAAAGGAAAACGACTATTACCCTTATATTTGATTCGTTACTACACCAACACAAGACATGTTCAATCTTATACAATGAAGTGTATGTTGGTTGCTATTACTAGTTATCACTTTGTACATGTAATACATCGATATGATCTTTTGCGTTCACTAGTTCCAAGAGTTCATTAAGCTAGAAACACAATTTAGAGGATTCAATAAAAAACTTTACAATGCCATTTATAAGGTGAATCGATCTGGCTACAAAATTTACCATGAACAATGAAACAATCTTCTTTGCTCAACCCATGAATAGAAGATCTAGACAAGCAAGCATCCATGCAAAGTTAAAGATAAGTTGTATGAATTCAATAAGCAAAAAATCAGTGTCTAATAATTTAAAGGGTTTCAGTACACTATACGAAATGGGATTTTTCTTTAGGGAGGGGATCCCACATTTAAGAGTCTCCCCAATCCCTCTCACCACTGGAGACTAGTATATTGCAGTATTCTTTCTGTGATTTTACCTGAGTTTGTGAAACAAAACATGTTTCTTGAGCTGAGGTACAACCTAAAGGAATAACAACTTGAAATTTAAATTCTAAATAGTGATACTTTTTCATCATCCTTACCATTAAATTATGATTCTACTCATATTATGTAATATGAACCTTCACCCTTATTCTCTTTCTTTATGCATATGGGTTACTTGAAATGCACATGGAAATCCAAAACATGTCAAATGAACCATCTTGATTCATTGAGGACCCTTCAATCGTAGTATTCATGTTTCTTAATGTTACAGAAATTTTGACTTCATTAAAAAATCAAAAACTCATATCAATTTTCAACGATGGTGTTCACATAATAAACTTGATGCTTCATATCTTCTTTGACCTCCATGTATAAATAGAAAAAGGGATGAGATACCGTACTCCCGCTTAAGAGGTTGTTTGAACATCATTTTTGGGGTTGTTTTATCTTTGTGTGGAAATGAAATAGCTAATTTTGTATTTGTGTGAGTTATGGATTAGGCTGGTGTTGTGTCCTTTTATCGTTTTTTTGTGCTTTGTGTTCAACTCCTTCCGGCCGGTCGGTGGCTCGGCTTTCACCACACAGCATTGCAAACTTGAGGCAAAGACTTCCATGACCACAACCATGGACTGGCTCCTTGCATGAAACAAGCCATTCCATGTGCCTAAGGTGGCAACGTAGCCTGAAACCTTCGTGCCAACATTAAGACAAATGAGTAAGTACATTTCCGCCATTCAAACTTGAGTCATCACAACCACGTGTCTATTATGCTTGAACAGAGACAGCCTAACAAACATTTTTTGTATGTGTGGAACTAAATCCACACATTTTTTATTTTTATATAAGAAGCATCACCCCAAAACACTTCATCTTGTAATTATAATTCAAACATCCCCAACTTTCATGTGGAAGTATGGTATGTGCTAGTTTAGACGTTGAATGAACACTATTTCATATAATAGTGTTGCAATCAGACTGTTTTTCACCGATACATCTTTTTGTTTATTCACATAGACACAAAAACAAGTTACCACATAGTATGGGTTGTAAACTGAATTCAACAAAACCTGAAAAGAACTTTCGACTATTTAAATCATTATATGTGAGATTTGTATAGAATTATATATTTAGCGCATCCTATAGAGGTTGAGGTTCAAATTCTCTTTTCCTATTGATAATATTTATCACAAATGTAATTCAATTCATCCCTCTGAGGGTATTTGCTTAAATGATTTTGTACATAAAATTGCACACTGGTTGTTGTCACCATTACCTAGCACTCTTTATTGTGCATCTTGTCTTCAGATGGGCAATTTTTTTTCAAAGTTGTAAGATAAGGTTCAACAAGATGGGAGAAAACAATACAAAAGTTTGAGCTCTTCCAAAACAACAAAAATTTTCACATCCTCATGTGAAAACATGAATCTACACTTGTGAACCACTTTAATCTCTAATTGGTTCATACTAACTTCACTTAAGAAAGCAAAAGACCCATATCATGGCCTTCTTTGTTTCCACAGCCGAGCGCATTGTTGTAGCCACGGCCCTGTCAACAGCCTTGTCCAAGACCTCTTGCGGAACCATTCTTAAGACATTCCATGGCTGCCGACAACGCTCTGACCTCTTTTCCTCTGCCAAAATTCTCAGAAAAGTATGTCTTGAAGTGGCTAGATTCCATGAAATTATAAGAGAAACCCTTATGGAAGGCTGTTTTGTGATGCTAAATTACTTTTTGCGGCTCATCATTGTCACAGCCATGCTTGTCGTTAGGTTCCATGTGCCCACAACTCCTAGTTATTTGAAAGTTTGCGAGCTTCTTGCCCTTAATCCAACCCCCCTACCTAGCCATCTCTCAAACTCCTGTAGCGTCCATGCACGTGTCATGGCTCTGCTATACGCATACATATGGCTATGTGGAAGAGCAGTGGTTCCACTTCACCAAATACACTTCACTTATGTATTCATACAATGCCCTCCCTCTTGTCAAAGCCTAGCGGGTTGCCATCGTGGTGGTTTAGTCCTGGAACGTCTTATTGCCAAGACTATCATAGAAGTACTCCTGTAGTAGAAACTTTGGTTGTTTGAAATTCTTTGTCCCATCGTTCTTGTTGAAGCTTTAGGGTTCCTCTATAAGTGTAGTGAATTTCTTAAGAAGCCTTAAGAGAGCTCCCCAGTTACTTCAATTCATTGATCTTGTGGAAGGTTTGCTCCTTTCCCTCACTTAAGTTGCACTTCTTGTACATGACAATAGAAAAAAACACCCATGGTATAAGCTACCTTTCAAGGCGTAGCTAATGCACACCCCACTCATTAACCACATACTTGAGGAGCTTATCTTCAAGCCATGTCATAGCAAGGTCGTCCCACGGACTGAGTGGGGCCTTGGGGATAAGCATAACCTACTTCGTGCCATCTAACCACTTGGTAAGGTTCAGGATCTACTAGAATATCTCTTCATTGTGGAGGAAGGACATGTTCATGATTGGTCCTAACTTTCTCGAGGCAAGCAAGTCCTTGCTTCTATTAACAGTAGCATCAGCACTTTTGGCAAGCTGCAACTACTATTGTACCTAAACTTGGGTTACAATTCGTTGTGTTTATTGCATTCAAGGGTTGCCTCTTTTTGTATCTGCACACTACAACTATCTTTTTTTAAGTCCATCATGCTTTGCTTGACATGAGCAAGTAGGTTGGAAAATGCGAATGTCAACTCTCATATAGTCAAAGCGTCAATGATAACATCAAGGGCTTCACATTTCCATGCACGTTTAGCCACTTAAGGAGGGTACAATTTACGTACAAGCTTCCATAAATTCCAATCTTCTAGAGGACACTGTTTTTAGCAATAAAGCTTAAGTGGGCATGGATGTGACCCAAGGTATCCATATCATAGGATAAGGGTTCCACCGCCACTCTTCCACGTGGTGTCAAGCCCCCACTGTTGCTACTAAGATTGAATTTCCTTGAAACCTTACCAGTCATCTCAAAAAGCCTGTAACAGCCAGTGTGCATTGTCTTCGCTACATTGTCCTCTAACTCATGCTCAAGAGAAATTCCTTCGTGAATTCTTTAGGCCTCTTTGCTACTTTCAATAGCCTAGCTGTTGTGTAGTGTAGTGTGGTCCATTGGAAGTCTTACCCATCTTGAGTGATTGGCTCAAGCTCACTACACGATAATTTCCCTTATTAGAATCCTCCTCATCTTTGGATTTCTCAACAACCTACTCTTTTTCAGGTTCCATGCTCATGTGGTCCTCATTAAGCACGTCCTCTATCATGTAACATACACCCACGTGCACCACGATGTCTTTATGGAACCCTTTGCTAACTTCTACACCCTTCTATGTGTTGCCAAGCATGGTTCACCTTTGGTGGTGCCTTCTCCTTTGCTTTGGCAAGCGTGCTCGTGGTGGCTGCTCCTTAGAATTGGAGTCCATAAAGGGTGTGTGGTTATGACTTTACCGCCTTGTCCTTTTTGTTCTTTGACATTCTAACACTTGCCATAATGCATGTATCTAGCATGTGCACCTTTTGTGAGAATCACTCACAATCTCAAAGATATACTGCCCCCTCCATACTGTCCTTGATCTTGAGATTGCTTACACAAATAGAGATGTAATTACTTATCTTCTACATTGACGTGGATGACACAAGCAAATACTATAAACTCATGTTTTCCTTGGCCACAACAACATGCACACGACGTGGTAGAGAAACAATGTTTTCCTATGGCACCACAATATGAATAATCAGATGTATTTTGAAACCAGTCTTCCTAAGCCGTGACTCATGAAAAAAGATTGCTACTACAATCTAGGAAAAAAGAAATTTAGACAATCAACAAATAACAAGAATTTTGAGTGTCATTCACAAAACAAGAAGGAGAGAAGAAATAGTAATTCCAACAAGTCTTGGAAACACCACCTCCTCTCATTATATCTCTTGGCTTTATCATTCCTTCTTCCTTTCATTCTCAACCCCCTCTTCACATTCCTTCCATCTTCTAATGTCTCTTAGGGACGTCTCCCTTGAGGCAAAGGCATTGCATAAGCCACCACAAATTTTGAAGCATTTACCCCCCTTTTTTTCAGGGTGCTCTCAAGTTTTCAGGGTCCCTTGTCCTAGAAAAGATCCCTATGACAATCTTTAGTTGAAGGAGGGAGGAGGGATTCTTGAGGAGAGGAGTATGGCTGATTTACGGGTGGGCACTCTCCACCCCGTCGAACAAAAATTTATGGAGACCTCTGAGGTGATGAGGAAGCTTAGAAAAGCTAAAGAAAAGATGGGATCTCCTTAAGACCATTGCAAAACACTTCACAGTGTTTGAAATGACCAAGTTTCAAGATTGTACCCCACTGTTGAGTTTTTGTTGTTGTTCTAGCTAAAGGAGGAATAAAATCTCTACACTGGTTCCTCAAACTATCACAATGTTGTAAGTGAGGGTTGTAACGTTTTGTAGGCCACTCTACTATACTTAGATTCCGGCTTCTACTTGGAAGTCATTGGATTATGCACAATGGTATCTACATATTGTTGGAGGGGATTTCCCTCCGCATCACTCTTTGGGGCAATCTTCATGAATAACCTAAGCACATAGACCCAATCATCTCGAGTTTTTACGAAATCACATACATTTTTACCTCACCACCTTAATCTGGATCCTTGAAAAGGGAGTTAGTACCCTAAACTAATGATTTCAGATTATCATAAACATAAATGAAAGTTCTTACCAAGAAAAAGTAGATTTTTGTCTTTGATGGGATGGCACAAGATCATTCCATGTGAAGCGTATCCAGTGATTTTCCACTACAATGCTTCTTTTTATCTTGCACCTTTCTCTCTCTCTCTCTCTCTCTCTCTCTCTCTCTCTCTCTCTCTCTCTCTCTCTCTCTCTCTCTCTCTCTCTCTCTCTCTCTCTCTCTCTCTATCTCTCCTACCGATCCCTTGCTCAACTCATATGAGGAGGCAAGGAGGAGAAGAGGAGGAAGAGGGATTGATGCCACAGACCTTGGCCCTTGAGGACTCGCGGTCTCTAGGTTGTGGATCAAGAAACCAGCTCATATGGCGACCATCATTTGGTAAACGGAATATTGGTTGGTCACATGGACAATCTCTGTCCACCTGAACGGCCAAAATTGTCCATGTGACCAAACGCCTATCCAATCAGCCGATATCAAGTTGGCCCATGGCCAGGGCTGGCCGCCGGCTATCCCTCCTTGTTCCAAAGGGTGTTGTGCAACCACCCCTTGCTTTGGTGAGGAGGGTTGAACCAGCTTGCTTGCTAAAAACATCACGTTGTTTTGTACTTCTTTTGTGAAAACATCCCATGAGAGGTAAACTTGCTTCTTTGCTAAGCATCATTTTTGAAAGAAGGCCATGGATGGAACATTCAAACCATGCAACAAAGATCATGCCATTATGCAATACTTTACCAGGAAATGAGCCATGAAACAATGATTCAACGTTTCTTAATGAATCGGCATAAACGTTTCTTCAAAATGCAACCAAATTGGAAAAACGTTTGTGTTGTACACTTGCAAGGTCGTAACAGGGCCAAATCATTACATCATTACAAGTTTGGTTAAGGCATAGAAAAAAAAGGACAAGCTGTGCCCAATGTATAGGTGTATCTCAAAGACGATGGAATAATGGTTGTTTTTTGAAACATTTACAATTTCTTTTGCATGTTTCATTTTCTCTACATTTTCCATTTGTTGGGTTGAATTCATTTTTTGTGTAGGGGATCATGATCTGTATTGGTTTGGTTGGATGTCACTACAAAATTCACAGCGTCCATCTGGATTCCCTTTCAATTTCTACTAATGTTGCGATCTGAGGAAATCATGGATACGAAAATGATTGGATTTGAGGTCAATGTGGAGAATAATTTCATGACACAAGAATCACAAAAGATGGCTTCACCATACCATTAAGCATCTCGTTGGGTAGAGAAAGGTTGAAAAATCAATTCAACGAGAAAACTCATCATTTTCCATCCATGTCTTGTTTTTTCAATGTGCACCTCCAAAGGTGACCCTGTACAAAGCCTTATGTGCATAAGTGGAATTTGGACATATAACACAATAACATTGACACCTGGAATACTCATTTTACACATTTTTTTCTTCTCATCTAGCTTAGCCTTTCATGTTGATGGTTTGGTTTTGAGAAAGACAAAGGATTATGAAGTTTTAACTCGTGTTTATACTTCATGATGATTCTTTGTAAGCTATTAAACATGTTCATAATCAATTTCTACATTCTCAATGCATTATGCAATATGAAAAATGGGACGCAGATGGTGAACAGGTCAAATTTACGTGGGAGAATACAATGTGAGAATTTGGGAAACTTAAGTGACTTATGACTAGTTACAAGTATTCTTCAATGATAGTTGTCGAAATGATCAAACACATGCATACAAGTGTTGAGTTAAAACAAGACATAGTCGGGGTTGTCGAGTTGTTTTTTTAGCAATGCATGTTGAGTCTTGTCATGAGTGGTCAAATTGAGAAAACATGCCGAGGAATCGGGCAGCTTCGAAGATCAAAGGTGAAGATACATGATGCATCTTCATGAATCTTGACACTTCTTCATGAGTTGATAAGTCAACCAAACGTTTATGAAACTTCTGTTGAGTATTCTTGAAATTGGTCGTAGTTGTCAAAAACTACAAAAAGCATCATTGAGAAGCGAGGGCGGCTGGATGAATTGCCCTCAACCATCTGAGTGAAAATCAAGGTCTCGTTGTGTTCTGGGCTATTTGTGCAATGACAGAAACTTCCACTTGGAAAGATTAGGGACTCATGTACATTTGGTATATAACACTTCCCCCCCTTTCTACCATAAGGTCCCAGTGTGCGTATAGGTGTGGCCTGGTGACGACGGTAGCATCTATCTATCAAATTATTGACGTCGCATAGGTTGTCAATGGTTTCCCAACTGTTATTCACGGTATTGTAGTTGTGCCTCTTGACAATGTATATTGTTGTTTTTCCACATTGTTGATGGCTGAGGATGTCCTCGATAACATGCGGTGTGTCCTCGTCCACTTGAATAGGAGGAGGAGATACATCCCTACCCGAGAAGGTCACTCCATGGTCCCGCTTGTACTTAGGTTTGCTGAAATAGAACACCGGATGAACCTGCATTGTGTTGGGGAGGTTGAGTCGCACAACCACTGGGGTTTGTATGCACTCGATCTCAAACGGTCCCAACCATTGGGGTTTGAGCTTCGAACAGCTGGATTCATAGAATTTGATGCTTGCCGAACTTAAGATAACTTTGTCACTAATGGTGAAAACATTGTCTCCGTACTGTCATTGAGCCACTCGCTTCATCGTCACTTGTGTCTTGATGAGTGTCTACTACATTTATTCCCAAATGGTGGAGAAGTCGCAATGCTGAGCATCAACCACAAGAATGTTACTTTGGGTGTGTAGTTTGGCTGGTGTGGCGTGAAGTTTTCCATGTACTACTTTGAACGGAGTTCTACCCGTTGCGGTGGATATCATAGAGTTATACGCGATTTTGGCAATCGGGAGTTTTGCTGCCCAATTCGTCTAGATTGGTCTGCATACTTTTTGAAGAAGTTGTTTGAGCGTATGATTGGTCTACTCGGTTTGCCCATCAGTTTGAGGGTGAAAGGCCATTGAAAGCTAGATCCGACAGCCGCAACATGTCATCAGTTTGCGCAAAAAAAGGCTAGTGAATCAACTGCCTCTATTGATCATGGCGGATTTTGGCATGAAGTGTAGCCATACAATGTTGTTTAGAAATGGCCGTGCTGTTCCCTTGGCGGTGACATTGGTCATTGTTGGTACAAAGTGAGATAATTTGGAAAACCTGTCAACAACCACAAGGATTGTGTCATATGCCTTGAGTGTGACGGGTAATCAAGTGACAAAGTCAATGGATATGTCGGTCCATGGTTCCATCAAGATAGAGAGTGGCTATAAAGTTATGCGTGGCCATGTGCGACAAGATTCTTGTTGTTGACACGTGTCACGTGATTTGCATTATTTGGCCATGTCAATTTCCATCTTTTCCACCGGTATTGCTTTGCCAACTTCATTAGCATCTTGTCTTCCCAAAAAATTCCACCTAGATCAGTGTTGTTGAATTCTTCTTGCAGCATGCAACGGAGTTCATTGTTTATGGGAACATCCAAGAGGCGAGTGAGTTGTCGCCGTGAATAGGGCACATCGTACGGGAACTTTGCTTTGTTGTACCCGCCATGCTAGCTGTAGCCTTTTGTGAACCAGGACTTGAGATGCGGATCTCACTGTAGTTCAAGTGTCAGCGTCTGAGACATCAGGTCTTGTTGGTGGCCAAGAGTATTTTCTAGGTTGATTTTTCTTAGCCAGTACCCAATGTAGTAGTCAAACCTGGATTTGAGGAGCTCCATGAATTGGGTTTAGCCTCAACTGAGGTTCTGCTGTATCTTCAAATGTTTTAGTGCGTGATGGTTGGTGTGTTCAATGCATCGGCGTCATTAAAGGTAGCGCCACCATGTCTTAAATGGGTATACGACCGCCAGCATCTCCTTCTCCTATACGTCGTACTTGAATCATGGCCCATGTACCTGTTGCGACATGTATGCGACAGGTTGCTCTTCGTTGCAATTATCTTATTTGAGAACTACGCCAATGGATTCATCGAATTCGTTCATAGCCATGACCTAGTTGACCATTGGATTCGCTAATCGTAAGACTGGCACCAAGGTCAAAGCATTATGCAAAGTAGTCAACACTTGTTGTTTGGTGTCTCCCCACCGCCACTCGTTTCATTTTTGAGTGATATGAAAGAGAGGTGCTGACACTCAGGCCTAATCCCGTACAAAACGCTGGTAGTAAATGTACAAACTTTGTTGATGCCGATGAGGCCGATAAAGCTGATGAATCAGCTGTTGCCATTACCGCTTCCTCCATTGGCCTGAGATGTATGAGCAACGCATGAGCCCCCCATCATATGTAGCACTTGGCCATGTTGAGCGATATCAACTGCATTGGTCGTTGCTTCTTGGTTTCTTTGGCTTCCTTTGCTACTTCCACCTCTGTTGCTTCCATTGTCATCCTCTGTCCCACGTGCAAAAGTTGTCGCATTGCGCTCTTGACTTCCACGTACACGTTGCCAATGATCGAGTCAATATGTGAAATATTCTAGTACAAGAAATTGCATCAGACAATGATTTTTTTATCACTCTTTTCACATGACCTGCAGGCCATTACATTCTGCAAGCCCCCCAGTTACACTGGTAGTGGTTCGCGCATTCTCCGTAAATGCAATCTTCCATCGACAGTTTTTGCTTCAAACACCCTTGGTTCAGTCTCTGAACCCAGCTTACAAACTACATTGTTGCTTTGAAAACTATGAGAAGCCCATCCATCAAAAACTTTTGGTGCTTTTCTGCAACTCTTGCGACCTATGGATTGCACTTTTTGCAGTATTGCCTGTTGGTCGTCCTCGTATCCCTCGTGCAGCTTTGCACTCTCATAATCCCTTTTCGGCATTGTTAGCCATTCTAATGGGTGATTGTTTGATGCAGATTGTTCCTCTCAGACAAGAGCCGCACCTTTCACTCCCGCCCTTTGTCATTTCCTAATTCATTTTTCTGCAACTTCCCCCCCTTTTGGCATGCTCCTTGTCTCAGCAATTGCAGCCGATATGCGTGACTTCTTCGTAGTTGTAGCAGGTACCTGTTTGTCTCTGTTCAACAACGTCCACTTCCATCAGAGTGAAGGAGTCCCTGGACTGACTTCTTTCGTTCCCACGACAATTGAGGTAGGGAGGTCTGAGAAGATGCGTGGAATCTTCCTAGCAACACAGCTGCTGACTAGGCGTCAGTGCCTGGTCAGATGGTAACGACAGTCACAAGTCATGCACACACCGGCAAGGGTCTGGCTAGGAGACACAAGACAAAGTGTCAGAATGCTTCAATAGCATTTGCAGAGAGAAATGACAAATGACAGGTCCATGGCATAAGTACCTGTCGCGGCGCACGGCGGGTGTCGCACGCGGCAGTGCAAGATCTGTCCTAAAACCGGCCCAAAACCACTGTTTTTGCCGTAATTCTGCGCAGACATATCAGAACGCTACGCCGTCTGAACCTAGACGTGCATAATCAAAAGCCAAACGCTACAACTTGTCACATGTATGCATCCGGCATCAAGCAGTGGATATACAATACAAAAACATGCAAATCGGGCCCACGGCCAATCCACCTATAAACTCCTATGTGCTGCAGAAAAACCGTAGGAGGTCCCGGGTAGCGTCAAGAGCTCTAGAACGGTCTTCAGTCAGCTTGAGGATGGTAGTCCGCCACCAAATGATGCACCAGTGCCTCCAGGGTCCGCATCATGGATCTGCACAAGTATGGACACAACCGAGTGGTCACAATAAACTGTACAGGTCGACAGGAACGTCACAAATCACAACACCGTCCCATGACCCGATGGTACGCATGTCCATACATGTGCAGCACTGAGACAAATACAAAAACAAGTGCAACAACAAATGTGACAGGAACACGAACACACCCCACACTCAACCACTCTCAAGCAAGGGGCGAAGTCCAACAGAACGAATGGCCACCAAGAACTTTCCGCGTGCTCTTGCCTTCGTCCAGAAGTCGGCACGCTGCATGTCAGTGCCAACCCAAATGACGGATATCACTCCACCAGATCACGAACAAAGTGGTGCTCAACCGCAATGTGCTTCGTGTGAGCATGAAAGACACCAGAGTTCTCCGCAATGGCAAGAGCACTCTGGTTGTCGTAGCGAAGCACAATGGCGGGTACTCACTGGCCAAGCTCATGGAACAGGCACTACAGCCATACCTCCTCAGCAGCCCCTACATCCACAGCAACGTACTCTACCTCCGATGAGGTACGTGCAATGCAACCCTACTTCTCGCTGCGCCAGGTCACAACGGTCCCACCGAGCAAGAACACGTACTGGTGCGACTGCATTCATCTGGGCTCTAGGCACAGTCCCTGTCGGTGTAGCTGTCAAGGACCACCGAACACAACCGGTGAAAGCACAATCCAAGGTACGGTGTGGAGACCACGTAGCGCACCACTCGCACAGCCGCGTGAAAGGCTCTAGCGCGTGGAACCTGCAAAAACTAGGCAAGGAGGTTGATGGAAAATGCGATGTCAGGACGTGTGGTAGTGGCCAGGTACATCAGAGATCCGATGAGACGGAGGTACAGGGTGACATCCGATATCTCTCGTAGCTGTGTGGGATCGTCAACCTTCAAGGCATCCTGCCCGTCAGGCGTAAAAGGTGTGGAAGCCGTGGGCACTACGCCCAGAGGGTCGTTGAAGCGCTCCCCCACAACACATGTGTATCGGGCCTGATGCAGTAGTAGAGTACAACTTCTATGCTCTCGCACGATCTCCATGCCAAGAAACACCACTATAGGACCAAGGTCCTTCATTCTATAGGCATTCTGGAGGACAGCCTTGGCCTCCTTCACGGCCTCGAATGAAGGAGACGCAATCGGAAGGTTGTCGACATAGACCATGATGGCGATGAATCGCTAAGGGGTCCGTCGGATGAATAGAGAGGGATCTGCCTCGCTGTGTACATATCCCGCATGAGTCAGGGTGCTAGTGATCTCCTGGTTCCAACACCGAGGAGACTGCTTGAGGCCGTACAAGGACTTACGCAATCGCTAGACCTTCTCACCATCCTCAAAGCCGGGTGGCTGAGCCACGTAAATCTCCTTATCTAGAGAGCCATGAAGGAACGCAATGTTCACATCCATCTGGTGTAGTTCCCAGTCATGCTGAGCCACTACACCAAACAGAGCTCAAGCTAAGGTCACGCGACCGACACAAGCAAAGGTGTTAGTGTAATTAATGCCCTCAATCTGAGAGTACCCCTTGACGACCAAGCGAGCTTTATGGCATTGTAGCGAGCCATCCAGCACCACCTTCTTGCGAAAGACCCACTTAACCCAAATAGCCTTCCTCTCAGGTGGAAGGTCGACTAGCTCGTAAACCTTGTGCTCTCGGATGGCATGGAGCTCATCCTCACAAGTAGTATGCCACGCGTCAGCATTGTGTGGCGTGATAGCTTCCCTCAGTATGTCGAGGTCAAGCTCCATAGAGGGAGAGATCTCCGTGGCAAGAGCGCATGCCTTAGTGCTAGGTCTGACGACCACACCATCGGCTGCTGCATCACAAGCGATATGAAACTCGCGAGTGAAGAGGTCGTGCCCTACGGGAAATGCTGGATGTACCTCTGCGTGCTCAGTGCGGACACTCAGGCCTAGGTCCTTTGTGCTGAGATCACCACTCACAATGCTGCGAGTAGAGCGCCTGGCGCATGACCAGACACTTGCTAAGCTCCGGAGTCCAACGGTCGAAGGCGACCGCCAGGCTTACGGGAGTAACTTGGGCTTGAGGGGCGTACCTCCGGCTCACGAACGGGCACAATCGTAGCTGGGGAGGACTGAGACAAGAGAGCAAGTGATGCCGTGTGAGGAGATGCGGGTGTGGGAGACACAGGGCTTGGTGTGACAGTAGGAGCAGGTGAGGCAGGTCCACGAACGGAAGCAAGGGTGCTGGCGCACCCAGGTACGGTCACACGAGTACACACAGGTATAGGATCATGGGTACCTGTGGGGCGTGAAGGGGCAGGAGTAGAAGCGAGCACTACTGGATAGATCTCTGGACCGACAGCGATGATCGCTCGATCATCAAGCGCCAGAGGGGTGGAGGGAGCTCGAACGGACCCATCAGCCTAGCGATTGATACTCCCAGGCGTAGACTTCCCCATCTGTAAAGAAACCTCTCACGTGGGAACATGTGTGACCGACAGCAACGTGATCAAAGTCAGATTACGGTAGGTAAGGGACTCAATGAAGAGCGCATCGCGGGACTCAACAATGCGACAACAAGTAGGGTCCAAAAAATGCCATGCCTTCGACTGCACGGAAATGCCAACGAAGGCGAACAAGCGACCTTGCGGTGAGACCTTGGACCCCTGCTGGTCCTCAGTGTACCACACAGAAGCCAAGGATCCCCAGACGCAAGCGAGGCGCAAGTCAGCATGATGGCCAAACCAGAGCTCATACGGTGTGACGTGGTCCCGATGAGGACCGTGCGGGAGGCGGTTCCAGACCAAAGTCATGTAAGCGAAGCCTTCAAAAATGGAGGACTCCGGAAGACCGCACTTAGACCGCATAGCGTGAACCGTATCCTCCATGGTGCAGTTCCAGCGCTCAGAAACAACGTTCTGCTGAGGAGTGGCAGGAGCGAAGACCTGGTGAACGATCCCCTGCTCGGCGAGTAAGCTGTCCATCTCACCAAGGAACTCGCCTCTGCGATTCGAGCGGAACGTGTGCAGCGTGTGGTGAGACTGACGCTCATCCATCACTAGCCAGAGACGAACTGCGAGAGCGGCGTCACTCTTCATGCGCAAGCTGTAGACCCACCGCATCAATCAGGGTCAGGACGTATTGACGCGGATTGGACAGAGACTCGACAGGTAGGGGACCAAGAAGGTCCGAATGAACTAACTCGAGAGGGCGACGTGCGCGTGAACGGGAGTTAAAGTAAGTACAACGATGCATCTTACCGTGAGCGCAAAATAGGTAGTCGGTCTTGGGCGGCTTCTCGAAAGCAGCTGCATCAAGACCGAGTGCGGGCTGTGTTCAATTAAGCTTCGACAGAGTGAACAATCTGTCGTTGATTAATTGAACACCAGTGACAAAAACACGAGCGAAAGGGGAGGGGGAGCACGGAGCACAAGTCCAAGAGACACGATAGAGGTCATCCACGACATAGGCACGAAGGACAACGCTGCGAGTGTCAAGAGCAGTCATAGTCACAGAATCTGTAGTATGCTCCAGAGAGAGTCCCATCAGGGTGCAAGCACGTAGAGAAAGCAAGCTAAGCTCAAGGTCAGGCACAAATAGCACCTCAGAAAGATACAGGGGGCCAGACAGACCATCAAAACAAACGCCCCCAACACCCTCGACTAGCAAGGACTGACCAGAGCCTGTGCGGACAGAACAAACGGATGCAACAAGTCCAATAACAATAAAATCACTACGAGGACAGGTCATGAAATGAGTGGCATCAGAGTTGATGATCCAAGTGCCAGCGCGATGACGACTAGAGGATGTCACTTTACAACGAGCAACGGAACACTCGGCACCAGACGGACGCAGGGCAGCAGGTGGGTAGGAACAATGAAGGGCACAAAGGTGAGACTCATAAATCCAGTCTGTATAGTTAGGCCCATCGTCATCACATGCTGACTGTGCCCCCCCACACAAGTCATCCTGAGTCACAAAAACAAACAAAGAGACAGTTTGTGAACCACCCAGCTTTGACAACACACTCACACCTCCCTGAAAGAAAAGCACGAGAAGTTGTCAGAGCTCGGAGATGGTGCGGTCATGTGGGTCCCGATCGTCTCTGGTCGCCGGTGGTGAAGCGGGAACTGCTGCGGTCATGGTCGCCGCGCGCCCGGAGGTTGTGCTGCTGGACTAGAACCGTAGTGCATACGCAACCTGGAGCACACGAGTAATCCATGCCCAGTCGAGCGGCTGCTAGCACTCGGTTTAGCAATGGGCGCCTCCACAGTTGTAGCAGTCAACAGAGCGACCACTGCTACTGCTCGACAACGGCTGCTGCTACGGCTGCTATTGGCCCGAGCCACGCTTGCGTCAACCCTTCTTCCCCTGTGCTGCTGTCGCGATACCCTGTGTCTGAGTTGATGTAATCGGGGCAGAAGGGGAGGAGGAGGACGAGACAGAGGATGGAGAAGAATTTTGCAAGAGGGGCGTCGGTGCTGATGCAACGACTGCTGTAGCAATGGAAGTCTCTTGATGGGCCACTACTGCCTCATGGGCGGAAGTCACCTGGAGGAAAAGCTGGTGTGCCCAGGGAAGAAGCTGCAGTGAGGCTGAAAAGGCTCAAGCACGGCATCGTTGTACCGCGTGAAGATATCTGTGTGCTCAAGGAAAACCCCGAGCATGATCGTGCTGAGCGCCTACAACTTTGTGCCTCCTGTGGTCCGAAGGCGAGTGTAAATGCGCATAGCACGTCGCAAGTAGTCGCCTGCAGGCTTGGCAGGCCCATGGCAAAGGGAGTGAAAGGCATAGATGTGGGAGATGCGGGTGGCGTGCGTCACTGCAGCAAGTAGGGACAATGCTAAGTCCCAGCCATTGCGTGGATCTACGCCGGTGCTTGTGCCCGCCTCGCCAAGGAATGAGCGGGAGTCGGCAATGGTCTCGCACGGCATGGCGTAGAGAAGTCCGTGCATCGCCCTAGCCACTAACAACACCTGAGCCCGGTCCGTAGTCTAATACGGACTGTGGTTGTAGGGCCGCACGCCCTCTGAAGTGGCTGAGACCTGAAAGAGGATCTCCCATTAGTCAAAGCCGTCCTCGCTGACGTACTGTGGGGGCGGCGTCTTGAAGTCCTTAGGTTGCCGTTCGGTAGGGAGAGCAATCACAAGCTGAGAAGGACGAGGGAAGGGAAAGACGTCGGGAAGAGGGAAGTCCCTGGGGTGGAGATCAGGCGACGATTGAAACTCCGAAAAGCGAGACGTGTGTGGAGGCCAAGAGCTCGTCTGTAGCTGGCGGATACGATCCTGAAGCACACGAATCTCGCGCTCCGGGGAGTCGCCCTCCATGCTTGGCATGTCTGGATCCACATCCGAAGGGTCAAGAGTTGGCGGGTCGGCTCCAGCTCTTATCTCTGATCCTGGAGCTCACGGTTGTATAGAGGGTGCGACCCTAGCCGCTCCCTCAGGAATCTGTCATGAAGTCGTGTAATGTCCTCGAAGAAGTCAAGTAAGTGTACGGATGGCGTCAGTCTGCTCCCGCTACAAGCAACGCATCTCATCCTGCTGGCTCTGCAAGTCCTCAATGGCTTGCAAACGTGGGCTCATGACCCCTGCGGATGTAGAAGAAGGATCTAGTACCCTCTTTCCCTTCTTGTTGGATGGAGCCATGGTTCCGCTCATTATGGGCCGAGACGTCAACGTGGCCGAATTGCAGAAACATGAGCATTTCTCGATGAGTTGAAACGCTAGCAACGTTTGACTCTCCGACCACAAATTTCACCAAGGCAAGTGCTGACGTTAGCAAACATTTGCTGACGTCAACAATACCTGATGACATC
Organism: Penium margaritaceum; assembly: GCA_023375785.1. Taxonomy (NCBI): domain Eukaryota; kingdom Viridiplantae; phylum Streptophyta; class Zygnematophyceae; order Desmidiales; family Peniaceae; genus Penium; species Penium margaritaceum. Next base: position 30,570 of record SZWC01003884.1, on the reverse strand, counting down.
AGCAAGTAAAAATGCTGACGTCAGCTCGCCCTCCCTTTTTTTGGGTCAATCCTCGCGACTGCTACGTGAGCTTGCGGCCGCTCTGCAGTAGCCACGCGGGAGATGCGCGGAAGGTGCGCAACAACTTCCGCTCGGCTGCTGCTGCAGTTCCGTCGTCAGCTACAACAGCAGCCGCGCGGCTGCGTGCGGAGTGGCCGCTTGGCCGCTACGCGCGCGGCTGATGCAGCAATCTCGTGTTGCTGCTGCTGCTGCTATTGCGCGTTGCGCGTGCGACACGTTGTTGCAGCCGTCACGTACTGCTGCCGCTGCTGCTTGTGCGTTGCTACTACCGGCATTGTTGCTAGTGCGGTGCTACTACTGTCGCTGCTCATGCTCTACTGTTGTGCTGCTGCCACCGCTGCTACTACTATTGCCGTTGCTGCTGCTGTCGCTCTTGCTGCTACCACCGTTGCTGCACTGCTGTTGTGCTACTGCCGCCGCACGTTGCTGCTGTGGTGCTACCGCCGTGGGCTGCTACCATCGTAAATGTTGCCATTGCTGCTGTGCTGCTACTCCACTGCACTGCTGTTGCTATTACTGAATGCTGCTAGCAACTATAGTCTCACGTGGTGATGGTGAGCGACGTCGACGCCGATTTGCTGTTGTCGACGGGTCCCTATGGATCTGCTGCAGCTGTGGCACTCACTGTTGCTACTCTGTTTCATCTATGCTGTGCAGCTCGATGATAACTGTCTCAAAGCTCTAATACCATGAGACGATGCGTGGAAGCTTCCTAGCGACACAGTCGCTGACTAGGCATCAGTGCCTGGTCAGACGGTGACGACAGTTACAACTCGTACACACACTGGCAAGGATCTGGCTAGGAGACAAAAGGCAAAGTGTCAACATGCTTAAACAGAATTTGCAGAGAGAAATGACACATGACAGGTCCATAGCATAAGTATCTGCCGCAGCACACGGCAGTCGTCGCACGCGGCAGTGCAAGATGTGCCCTAAAACCGGCCCAAAACCACTGTTTTGGCCGTAACTCTGCGCAAACATATCAGAACGCTACGCCGTCTAAACCTAGATGTGCACAATCAAAATCCAAACACTACGATTGGTCAAATGCATGCATCCGGCATCAAGCGGTGGACACACAAGACAAAAACATGCAAATCGGGCCCATGGCCAGTACACTCATTAACTCCTGTCTGCTACAGAAAAACTAGAAGAGGTCTCGAGTAGTGTCAGGACCTCTAGAATAGTCGTCAGTCAGTTCTAGGATGGTAGTCCGCCACCAGATGACACGCCGGTGCCTCCAGGGTCCGCATCAGGGATTTGCACGAGTATGGACACGGCCAAGTGGTCACAGTAAACTGTACAAGTTGACAGGAATGTCACAAATCACAACAAGGTCCCCATCTATAGGATTCATGGATCCGAGCATTCTAGTCGGTGTTGTCTATCCGTTGTGCTGCTACGATTATCCGCGACCAGTCATTTTGGACGTCGAAGATTGTGATTCCTTGCCGAATGTCGCATTTGAGGTCGTTGTTATCGTCAAAAGAGAGATCCTCGGGGGAAATGTCTGTACTAATGATGATCTTGCGGAGTTTTCGCCTGTACTATGCTATGCTGGACTACTCACGGAGACGTAGGAGCTTAACTATGCGTCGTTCTTCTTGTTATGCCGTCCAAATTGTGCAAGCATTTCTTGTGATAATTTGTTCCAGTCGGTTGGTGGCATCAGTGCGCCTTGCCATTGCATGTAGATTTGCTCCAAGGGTAGAACGTTTGCAGTCAACGATATGAGAAGGGCGCCGTTGGCTGTTGATGAGACTCCTTTGGTATCCTGCTGCCATTGGATGGCCTTAAGGTCAGACCACCAACTTAATGCCATGTTATGCAAAATTGTAGCTGCGAGGTCAAATTTCTTTCGATTGTCGTTAACCATAGGAACATTGAAGTACGCTTCCAATCTTATCAACCAGATACAAACCGTCGGTCCTTTGGAATTCGAACAATCGAATAGTTCGGGAGGGGCCGGAGGAATATTAGCTTTGCTCTAGAGTTGGTGTTTCACTCGACGAGCACTTCCTCTTCTGCACTTGCGTTGCAAAGAGCCTCCATTGTGACGTTGAGTTGTCAGAGCAAATGGTTGTTGATCCCCTCGAGCGCGACGATACAGTTTGCCAGTTCCTTGTTGATCCGCACGTGTTGTTCAGTACCATCTATCGTTCGCGCTGCTGGCGTCATGGCTGTCGTTAGGGGTTGCTGGTTTACCATCGTTAGATCCATGACCTGGATGGTTTTTGCAGCCGTTAGGGTTGACCCAATTGCTGCATAGCTTGCCACTCCAGAGTTCGCTACCGCCTCAGGGTTTGCGTGCATAAGCACGTTTTGCTTCCCATCACCAAAGTCATCGCCAAAGACTTGCTGCTTGTTGTCAGATGCGCTCGCTTGCCTCACGTCGAAGTTACGAAGTGCACAAAGTCTTTGAGAAGATGCAACGAAGCTTCCTAACAACACTCCCGTTGACCAGGCGTCAGCGCCTGATCATACGATGACGACAATCACAAGTCGTGCACGCAACGGCAAGAGTTTGGCTTGGGGACACAAGGCAAAGTATCTGAATGCTTCAATAGCATTTGCAGAGAGAGTTAACAAATGACAGGTCCATGGCCTAAATACCTGCCGTGGCGCACAGCGGGTGTCACACGCGGCGGTCCAAGAGCTGTCCTAAAACCGGCCCAAAACCATTGTTTTGGCCATAACTCTGCGCACACATGTCAGAATGCTATGCCGTCTGAACCTAGACGTGCAAGATCACAAGACGGACGCTACGACTGGTCACATACATGCATCAATCATCAAACGGTGGACACGCAATGCAAAAACATGCAAATCGGGCTCATGGCCAGTCCGCCGAAAAGACTCCTGCAGGCTGAAGAAAAACATCAAGGAGTCCCGGCACTGTCCGGGGCTCTGGACCGGTAGTCAGCCAGCTCCAAGCTGGCATTCCGCCACCCTTCGTCCCTCCGACGTCACCAGGGCCCGCCTCAGGGATCTGCACGAGTATGGACACGGCCGAGTGGTCACAGTAGACTGTACAAGAGCGTGACAAATCACAACACTCCCCCATGACCCGATGGTACGCATGTCCATACACGTGCAGCACTGGGACAAGTACAATAGTGTGTGTAAAACAGATGAGACACAAACACACATCCCACACTCAACCACCTTCAGGCATGGGGCGAAGCCCAAAAGAACGAATGGCCACCAGGAACGTTTCGCGAGCTAGTGCCTTCGTCAAGAAATCAGCACGCTGCATGTTAGTGCCAACACACATGACGGAGATCACGTGTCACTCCACCAGATCACGCACAATGTGTTTCGTGTGGGTGTGAAAGACACCGGAGTTCTCCGCAATGGCGAGAGCACTCTGGTTGTCGCAACGAAGCACAATGGCGGGTACTGACTGACCAAGCTCAAGAAACCGGCGCTAGAGCCATACCGCCTCAGCAGCCCCTACGCCCAAAGCAACGTACTCTGATTCCGACGAGCTACATGCGATGCAGTCCCGCTTCCCGATACGTCAAGACAGAGCGGTACCACTGAGCACGAACACGTAGCCAGTACGGTTGCGTCCATATGGGCTCCAAGCCTAGTCGCTGTCATTGTAGCGGTCAAGGACCATCGAACATTGCCGACGAAAGCATAGTCCAAAGTACGGTGTGGAGACCACGTACCGCACCACTCGTACAACCACGTGAATGGCTCTATCACAAGGAGCCTACGAGAACTGAGCGAGGAGGTTGACAACGAAAGCGATGTCAAGACATGTGGTAGTGGCTAGGTACATCAGAGATCCGATGAAACAAAGGTACAAGGTCACGTCCACTGTCTCCCCCAGATGTGTGGGATCATCCACCTTCAGGGCATCCTGCCCATCGGGTGTAAGAGGTGTGGAAGCAGTGGGCACTGCACCAAGGAGATCGCTCAAACGCTCCCCCACGACTCGCGTAAATCGGGCCTGATGCAGCAACAGCGTCCGACGCCTGTGATCTCGCACGATCTCCATACCAAGAAACACAGATGCAGGACCGAGGTCCTTCATCCTGTAGGCAATGTGAAGGACAGCCTTGGCCTCCTTCATGGCCTCCAGGGACGGAGACGCAATCAAAAGGTCATCGACATAGACCAGGATGGCAGTGAACCGCTCGGGTGTCGGTAGGATGAAGAGAGAGGGATCTGCCTCCCTCGGTACATATCCTGCACGAGTCAAAGTGCCGGTGATCTCCTGGTTCCAAAACCACGGAGACTGTTTGAGGCCGTACAAGGACTTGCGCAAGTGCCAGACCTTGTCACCGTCCTCAAAGCCTAGTGGCTGAGCCACGTAAATCTCCTCATCCAGAGAGCCATGGAGGAACGCATTGTTCACATCCATTTGGTAAAGTTCCCCGTCATGCTGAGCCACTACACCGAACAGAGCTCGAGCTCAGGTCATGCGGCCGACAGGGGCAAAAGTGTCAGTGTAATCGATGCCCTCAATCCAAGAGTGTCCCTTGATGACCAAACGGGCCTTGTAGCATTCCAGTGAGCCATCTGGCTTCACTTTCGTGTGAAAGACCCACTTCACCTGAATAGCCTTCCTCCCAGGCGGAAGGTTGACGAGCTCGTAGACTCTATGCTCTCGGATAGCGCGAAGCTCATCCTCGTAGGCAGCTCGCCAAGCGTCAGCATCCTGTGATGAGAGAGCTTCCCTCAGGGTGCTCGGGTCAGGCACCACAAAGGGAGAGCTCTGCGTGGCAAGGGCACATGCCTTGGTGCTAGGCCTGAGGACCACAAGATCAGCTGCTACATCACAAGTGATATGGAACTCGCAAGAGACGAGATCGTGCCCTACGAGGCACGATGGATGTACCTCTGTAAGCTCAGTGCGGACACTCAGGCCTGGGGCCTTTGTGCCGGGGTCACCACTAGCGATGCTACAAGAGGGGCGCTTGGGTGCGAGGCCCGACGCTCACTAAGCTCCGGAATCCAGTGGTCGAAAATGGCCACCAGGCTCACTGGAGTAACCTGGGCTCGAGGGGCGCACCTCAGGCTCAGGGACAGGCGTGACCACAGCTCGTGGGGACTGAGGCAAGGCAGCCAATGATGACGTGCGAGGAGACGCGTGTGTGGGGGACACGGGGCTTCATGTGATAGCAGGAGCAGGCAAGACTGGACCTGACACAGAGGCAGGAGTGCCAGCAGACGTAGGTACGAGAGTAGGCGAGACTGGACCAGACATAAAAACAGGAGTGCCGGCTGACGCAGGTACTGGCGCAGAAGTAGGCGTGGGAGCTGAAGCAGGGACACCTGTGGGGTATGAAACAGGCTGTACGGGCGAGGTCTCTGGACGGATAGCGATGATCGCTAGGTCATCAAGGGCGGGAGACTAAGAGGTGAAAGGGGCTCGAACAGACACATGAGCCTGAGAAAAGGTGCTCGTTGGTTTAGAAGTCTCCCTCATCCGCCGAGAACCCTCACAGGTAGGGACATGCGTGGTGGAGAGTGCCGTGATGAAATTCACGTCACGATAGGTGAGAGACTCAAAAAAGATCACGTCACGAGACTCAATGACACAACAACGAGTAGAGTCCCAGAAGCGCCAAGCCTTCGACCGAGGGGAAATGCCTACGAAGGCACACAAGCGGCCCCGAGGTGAGACCTTGGACCCGTGCTGGTCCTCCGTGTACCACACGGAGGCCAGGGATCCCCAGACGCGAGCACGACAAAGGTCAGCACGATGTCCAAACCAGAGCTCATACGGTATAATATGGTCCGGGAGCGAACCGTGCGGGTGGCGGTTCCAGACCCACGTCATGTAGGCAAAGCCCTCAAAAGCGAAGGACTCAGGGAGATCGCACTCAGACCGCATACCGCGAACTGCATCCTCCATGGTGTGGTTCCAATGCTCGGAAACACCGTTCTGCTGAGGGGTAGCAGGAGCGGAGACCTGGTGAAAATCCCGTGCTCGTCAAAGAATCCGTCCATTTCGCCAAGGAACTCACCGCCGCGATCCGAGCGGAAAGAATGCAGTGTGTGACATGACTGGCGCTCAGCCATCACTAGAGAGAGTCGAACCGCAAGGGCAGCGTTGCTCTTCTCATGTAGGCTGTAGACCCACTGCATCCGGGTAAAGCCATCAGTTAGAGTCAGAACATACCGGCCTCGATCAGATAGGGACTCGACCGGAAGAGGACCGAGAAGGTCCGAGTGAACTAACGCGAGACGCCGAAGCACTCAAGAACGAGAGTCAGGGTAGGTGCATTGGTGCATCTTCCTTTGAGCGCAAATGAGACAGTCGGTCTTGGGTGGCTTCTCGAAAGAAGCCGCATCAAGACCGAGAGCTGGCTGTGTCTGAATGAGCTTCGACACAGTATCGGAGTCCACGTGACACAGACGGTGATGAAGCAACCGCTCGTGTTTCGGAGACAGAACAACAATGACAAAAACCCGAGCGGAGGAGGAAGGCGAGCAAGGGGAGGAGGTACGAGAGATGCGATACAGATCATTTACGACAGAGGCACGAATGACAACACTGCGAGTGTCAGTAGCAGTCACAGTCGCTGAGTCTGCGGTATGCTCCACAAGAGACCCATCAGTGTGGAGGCACGCACAGAAAGCAGGTTGAGCTCGAGATCAGGCACAACCAACATGTCAGAAAGGTACAAGGGACCAGACGGACCGTCAAAACATACAACCCTAATACCATGGACTTGCAAGGACTGACCAGAGCCTGTACAGACAGAACGGACAGACGTGACAGGACGCAGAACAACAAAATCACTACGACGACACGTCATGTGATGAGTGGCACCAGAATCGATGATCCAAGTGCCACCAAAGTCACGACTGGTGGACGTCACTGTACAACGGGTAATGGAACACTCGGCATCAGAGGGACAGTGAGCCGTCAGTTGGGAGGAACGACGCTGGACACAAAGATGAGACTCATGAACCCAATCGGTACAGTCAAGCCCATCATCATCACATGCTGACTGTGCTCTCCCACACGCGTCATCACGAGTCACAGGAAAGAACGGACAGACAGTCTGTGGACCACCCGACGATGACAACACACTCGCACCTCCCCGAAAGCGGAGCGCCAGAAGGTGTCGGAGCTCAACAATGGTGCGGTCGCGTGGGTCCGGATCTCTGCTACTCGCCGGTGGAGACAACTGCAGTCGTGGCCGCCATGCGTCCGAAGGATGGCGAGGATGACGTACTGGATGTGGAACGGAGGGCGTGTGCAGCCTGGAGCCCACGAGCAGTCCGTGTGCAGTTGAGCGGCTGCTGGCACTCAGTGTAGCGATGGGCGTCTCCACAGTTATAGCAGTGAACAGAACTTCCACTGCTACCACTGGACGACGACTGCTGCTGTGACTGTTGCTTGACCTGATCTACGCTTCCCCTTCTTCTTCTTCCCCTGAGCTGCTCCTACAACGCCCTGTGTCTGAGTGGGTGTGGGCGGGGCCAAAGAGGAGGAGGAAGACAAGGACGTGATGGAGGATGAAGAAGGAGATTGCAGGAGGGATGATGGTGGTGATGCGAAGACTGCTACAGCAAGGGAAGTCTCCAGATGAGCCATTGCTGCCTTGCAGGCTGAACTCACCTACAGGAAGAGCTGATGCGCCCAAGGGAGAAGCTACAGAGTGGCTGAAAAGGGCTCGAGGACAGCATCACTGCACCATGAAAAGATGACAGTATACTCAAGGCAAACTCCAAGCATCATCGTACGAGGCGCCCACAGTTGTGTGCCTCCGGATGTCCCAAGGCGCATGTACAAGCACATGACGCATCGCCAGTAATCGGTTGCAGGCTCTACAGGCCCCTGACGGAGAGAGTGGAAGGCACGCATGTGTGCCGAATGGGTGGCGTGCGTCTCTATGGCCAGCGGGGATAAGGCCAGATCCCAACCTCCGCGTGGATCGGCGCCGGTGCCTGTGCCGGGATCGCCAAGGAAGGGGCGGAAGTCGTTGACGATCTTGCGTGGCATGGCATACAAGAGTCGGTGCATCGCTTTAGCTACTGTCAGTACCTGTGCTGGGTCTGTAGGCTGGTACGGGATGTGGTAGTAGGGCCACACACCCTCTGAAGTAGCCCAAACCTGAAAGAGGATGTCCCAGCAGTCGAAGACGTCCTCAGTGATGTATCGTGGGGATGGTATCTCAAAGTCCTTGGGTTGCCGCTCTGTGGGGAGAGCAACCGCAGGCCGAGGGGGACGAGGGACGGGGAAGACTCTTGGAGGGGGATAGTCACCGGGATAGTCGGGTGACGATCAAACCGTAGGAATCCGAGGAGATCTGGTGTCCGTCTGCAGCTGACGGAGGCGCTCCTGAAGAACTCGAATCTCATGATCCGGGGAGTCGTCTGTCATGCCTGGCATGAATGGCTCATCATCCAGGAGGTCGAAAGGTGGTGGGTCAGGTCAAGCACCTGTAACAGGTGCCTGAGCAAACTGCTGTGTAGAGACCGCGACACTGGCAGCCCCCTCAGAAACCTGCTTGGGACTATGCACTGGCCACGCAGAAGCTCATGCAGCGTACGGATGGCATCAGTCTACTCCCGCTGTAGGCGACGCATCTCGACCTGCTGGCTCCGCAGGTCCTCAATGGCCTGCGAGCGTGGGCTCAAGACCCTAGAAAAGGAGAAGGGATCATCTGTCGCATTTCCCTTTTTGTCTGACGAGTTCATGTCGCCTCTCAATATGGATTGACAGGTCAGGTTTGTCAGGTTGCAAAAGCGTCAGCGTTTCTTGAGAATTTGAGACGTTGACAATTTTTTACTATCAGGCCAAAATTTTGGCTAAGTATGGTGCTGACGTCAGCAGGTGGTTGCTGACGTCAGCATGACCTGATGATGTCAGCAAGCAAAAATGCTAACGTCAGCTCGATTCCCTCCGTCCTTTCTTTTTTTTTCTTCTCTCGTGGTTCTCCGTGAGCGTGCAACCGCTCCACGGCGGCTACGCGAGAGCTCCGCGGAGGCTGCACAGCAGCTTTCGCTCAGCTGCTGCTGCAGCAGTGTTGTCAACTGCAGTAGCAACTACGTGGCTGCGTGCGTAGCAATGGCAGTAGGGTTGTGCAATGCCACTGCTGGTGCTGTGCGCTGCAGCTGTTGCTCGCTGCCGCCGCCGCGCGCTGCTGCTACTGCTACTGTTGCACTGCTGTTGTTGCAGCTACTACTGCTTTGCTGCTACTGCCGCGGCTGCCGCTTCTGCTACTGTGCTACTGTTGCTACCGCTAGTGCTGCTCTGCTGCTGCACTCACTGCAATCGCAACGCGTTGCTGTAGCTACTGCTACGGCGCTACTGCTGCCGCTGCTGCTATTACTGCTACTCTGCTGCTATGCTCCTGCTGGCACGGTGGCAACACCGCTGCTACGGTCTCACGTGATGGAAGGGGGCTGCATCAACGGTGACCGGCTGTCTTCCACAGGCCCTTGTGGATCTGCTGCATCGGTGACTCTCACCGCTGCTGCTCTGCTGCGTCTCTGCTGTGCAATTCAGTGAGAACTGTCTCACTGCTCCGATACCATGAGAAGATTCAAGGAAGCTTCCTAGCAACACTCCCGTTGACCAGGCGTCAGTGCCTGATCATACGGTGACGACAATCTCAAGTCGTGCACGCAACGGTAAGAGTTTGGCTAGGGGACACAAGGCAAAGTGTCTGAATGCTTGAATAGCATTTGCAGAGAGAGTTAACAAATGACAGGTCCATGGCCTAAATTCCTGTCGTAGCGCACAGCGGGTGTCGCACGCGGCGGTCCAAGAGCTTTCCTAGAACCCGCCCACAACCACTGTTTGGCCATAACTCTGCGCACACATGTCAGAATGCTACGCCGTCTGAACCTAGACGTGCAGGATCACAAGACGGACGCTACGACTGGTCACATGCATGCATCCATCATCAGACGGTGGACGCGCAATGCAAAACCATGCAAACAGGGCTCATGGCCAGTCCGCCGAAAAGACTCATGCAGGCTGCAGAAAAACAGCATGGAGTCCCAACAGTGTCCGGGGCTTTGGAACGGTAGTCGGCCATCTCCAAGCTGGCAGTCCGCCGCCCGTCGTCCCTCCGACGTCACAAGGGCCCGCCTCACGGATCTGCACGAGTATGGACACGGCCGAGTGGTCACAGTAGACTGTACAAGAACGTCACAAATAACAACAGTCTTGACATGCGAGATGCGCCCACGACTTCTGCAAGGTAGATCTCTGGGCAAGTAAAGTAGTCAGATACCTCTTTAGCACTATTGTACTGAAATGCAAAGTGTTATGTGGAACGGAGTGCAGATGGTGAACAACTAGAATTTTTTAGGTAGAACATGGTGTGAGAATTCGGGAAACTTGAGCCATTTATGATCGAGGGCAAGTGTACTTCGATGACAATTATGGAAAAGATCGAAAACATATACACAAGTGTTGATTTCAAAATTAGATGTAGTAAGGGTCGTGGAGTGGACTTTTGAGCAACACGTGTGGATTTTTGTCGAATGGTCGGATCAAGACGCTTCTTCGAGGAATCAGGGGGCTTCAACGATGGACGGCGAAGATGCGAGATGCATCCTTGTACATCTTGATGTTTCTAAATGCATCAATAATTTAATGGAAAGTTCTTGGAAATTCTTTTGAAAATTCTTTTGAAATTTCTCAAAAGTGGTTGAAGTTGTCAATAGTGCAAAAAAGGACCGTCGGGGAGTGAGGGCAGTTGAATAAATTTCCCTCAACCATCCGAGTGAAAATGGAGGTCTCATTGCACGATTTGCTATTTTTAAATGTAAGAAATGCCCAATTGGAAATGTTAGGGACATTGGGGGCGTCTCGTAGGTAGCATTCTTGCAGGCCTGCTCTCATATGAGGCTTAAGAACAAAATTCAAGAGAATTTCTTTGTTATCCAAAAGGATGGAATATCCATGTACCCATCGTTCGGGACAGTAAGCCTGATCCCCACCTCGCTCGGAACAATAAGCCCCATCTGCCCCTCCGTCGGAACAATAAGCCTGATCCGCCCCTTCGACATGGACGCAACTTTGCAGTCGTAAAAAATGAACAATATACCCCTCTCGTTTGTCAAAACAGAGCATATGAATGTTGCATGGATGCGGCGTCGACTTGCGGACGTCACATTTTTTGACCCAATAATCAAAAACTCGTTAATAAAAGGGTTGGTGATCTTTTGTAAGTGGTTTGTAAGAAGTTTGCTTGGGGGGTCCGAGACTCCCCATGAGTTAAAGGGGGACCTGCTTCAGAAAGTGCGTAGAAGCTTCCTAGCAACACAGTCGGTGACCAGGCGTCAGTGCCTGATCAGACGGTGACGATAGTCACAGGTCGTACACAAAACGGCAAGGGTTTGGCTAGGAGACACAAGGCACAGTGTCAGAATGCTTCAATATAGCATATGCAGAGAGAAATGACAAATGACAGGTCCATGGCATAAGTACCTGCCGCGGCGCACGGCGGGTGTCGCACGCTGCAGTCCAAAAGCTGTCCTAAAACCGGCCCAAAACAACTGTTTTGGCCGTAACTCTGCGTACACATGTCCGAATGCTACGCCGTCTGAACCTAGACGTGCAAAATCAAAAGACGGACGCTACGATTGGTCACATCCATGCATTCATTGATAGACAGAGGCCATACAATGTAAAAACATGCAAATATGCCTCATGGCCAGTCCGCTAAAAGACGCCTGCAAGACGTAGAAAACACAACAAAGAGTCTCGGTGGCATCTGGGGCTCTGGAACAATGGTCGGTCAGCTCCAAGGTGGTAGTCCGCCGTCTATCGTCGCGCCGGTGTCACCAGGGCCGCCTGCCTCAGGGATCTGCACGAGTATGGACACGGCCGAGTGGTCACAATAAACTGTAGAGGAACGGCACAAAGGACAACACTGCTGGGCCCCGCTGCCGCGGGGCCCAGCAGGTGCCCGGGCAAATATAAACCCTTAAACCCTGGGTGTAATTAGGCGGTGGGTTTTTCAATGGTTTGTACATCAAATGCGGGTATGAAGTTGAGAAAAATGTAAAATAAAGAAAACATGGATTTTCGACTCCCCATTCATGGAGGGGGGATTCCTACAGACGCACTTCCGACGGAATCCCTGGCGAAGTCCCACCCCCCCCCCCCCCCCCCCCCCCCCCCCCCTCCAACGCCCCTGTCAACCCGCCTACCCGCAGATCGAGGCCCTCACAATGGAGGGCCGCGATAGTTTCGAGGGGTGCGGGGGGGGGGGGGGGGGGGGGTTGACGAAGTGCCGACCGACGGACGTCGGCGGGCAATCTCCCCCCCGCCCCCCCCACCCCGCACCCCTCGAAACTATCGCGGCCCTCCATCGCAACGGCCGCGATGGAGGGCCGCATTCTCCCAGGCAAGCCGGCTTTCGCCATGCGTAACCAGCGACATGCGTCGTTGTTTAAGCATGGTGAAACCTGCGGGGCGGATGGGGCTTATTTTTGCCGGACATGGGCGAATGGGGCTTATTGTTCCGACAAAGGGGTATATGGGGTTTCTTGTTCCGACAGAGGGGTATATGAGGGTCATGGGTAACAAAACAGGGGGGAGTCGGCATTTTTGCCGTATCCAGAAAGAAACTCATTTTGTGAGCCCGTTCAGGCATCACCGCTGAAAACAATTTGTTTTTCGTTGTCTCTGCCTAGATGTCCGCGAATGGCATGCCCTCTTGCGTGGGTAGGCCACGCGCGTGCATCAGCATGGGCGTCTTCCAGCTCATCGGGTTCCAGGAACTGTGGAATTGCTGTTCGGTAGGGAGCACGCCGCCACCTCAGACTTTGGTCCGCCGCCGTCCGTTCTCAAATTTGTTTGCCATTTTTTTGTTCGTGAAACTTGTACCTGTAACTCAGTTTAAGAATTAGTAGTTCAGTTCGTTGAATAGAGATAGAAAGGAGCTTGCATGGTTACGTCTTAGCGGACTTGAAAATGCCTTAGTTTCGTTGTGATGCTCGTTTACATTTTAGTTTATGTTGTTCTTGTGACTTCGTTGGCTGGAGACGAACTGCGGAAAACGAGGACAGCCTCACTTTCGGCGGACGGCGAGGACAGATGCTGCAGTCCCTTTCGGACGTTCGCAGCCTCTCGAAGTGCCGAAAATCATGGATCGGTTTAGTGCACAATGCGGACAAAGAGATCGCAATGGAGTCAAGGCTAGCTTTCTCGTACAAATCGGTGGTTTTGTTTTTCTATCCTGTACAAAATTGTGGACTGTGATTGCCAATGACCAGTGACAAAATCCTCGCTCTCGGATCATGGAGCTCCCATAAGTCGTCACGCCCCTCTCTTTCGCTCCGCAAACTAGACTAATCAATACTTCAATATTTCACCTTTCATATTTAGGTAGATGCCAAATCTCACTTTCACGACCCTGCCTCACGCTCACGTTCATCCGATCCGCTAGTGCTTGCTCCCTGAGGGAGGGAGAGATGGGGATGAAGGGGTGAGTGGGGTAAGCTTGGGCGAGCGAGGAAGAGAGGCAGGGGCACGATGAGACTCGTCGCTCAGAGCCAACGGAACGGCAGGCGTGCAGATTCTCCAGAAGCATGCCCATCATGACTGTTCGTGCCAAGGCCAAAGAGCATCTTGCACCAAGTCGATGCCGCAAAAGCTTGACAGGCCGAGCTCCGTCGACAGGGCTGCTCGCCGCTAGGCGATGTGCACCGCTGCGTGCTCGCAAGGGCCCGGCCTGTGCCGTCCCACTACGGACTTCGACATTACATTAGTCCGCAAACAACGGAGGACGAGGAGGGCAGGAGGACAAGGACCGTCGCCATCGCCTCAGGCGATGGAAGCGAGCCACAGCCGAGTGCCCCACATTTCCCCTTCGATGCAGGGCGACTTTCTGACCAGATAGCGAATTGGTCTGGCTTGGCTCAAGACCGTCCGTCCTTCATCCATCCTTACGACCAGCCTTCGTCGATTCTTCTCCTCCCTCAAGAAGCAGATGGTCTTGGCTCGAAAACAAATGGGACCGCCAGGGATGGAGACGAGGCATGGGGCATCCTCCGCCTTTCTCCGCGAGTTCTGGCGGGAAGTTGCGCCTTCCACGTCGTCAGGAAGAAGGCACTCCTAAGCATCCCTAGGGCACAGAGGCACAGGGGCGTGGGGGCGAAGAGGCACAGGGGCACAGGGTCATAAGGGCAGAGGGGCAAGTTGGGACAGGGGCTAGGGAGTTAGGGGCGAAGAGGCGTGGGACCGTTGTCTTCGCTGCACCTTGTCTCCCTGCAGCACCCGGGAACTCGTCGGAACCTGTTTGGAACTTGCTGCATTGCCGAGGCGTTCGGAACAAAGCGCATTGACAAGCAGATCAGTAGTGGCAGCGTTGCACGTCTAGGTTTTGCGGCAGCCTCCACTCATACCGACGCGGCACAGTCTGTTGCCGCCGACCACGGGCGGCTGGTTCTGGCCGCGTTGCGCATTCAGGGGGTTGGACGGCGTCTAGGCCGAGGCGAGGACGACGCTCAGGCCGAACTGAGGACGATGTTTCGGACCCTTCTGGAAGCCTCGCGAATCCTTGGCATCCCGCAGTCGTCGTTTCTCAAGAGTTCTCAGTAGATTCCGTTGGGGCTGTTCGTCCACGAAAAAGGACAAAATCCAGGGGGCTCGCGTCCACGGGCATTCTCAGCGGCAGTAACTGGCTTCAAGGCATGTAACGCACCTGAGCAGTGCAGACCAGCAGCTGCCCACAGACTGATATTTTTCTGCCTGCCCAGGCCACACCTGAAACAGTTAACGTGGCACCAACATCAAGAGCTCAGGCCAACAAGCAGACGGCAGGTGGGAAAGCAGGGCACGGGTAGGATCAGGTCTGGCTAGTCCTGGGCGCGTCGATTGGAAAGCGGGGCAAGATCGCAATGATGGAGCCGGGGTTAGGGTCGGGGCGGCCGAGCAGCAGCGCGAATGCGGAGTTCTATCTGCCCAACTACCGGCTGGGCAAGACGTTGGGCATTGGGTCGTTTGGGAAGGTGAAGGTGGCGGAGCATGTGCTGTCCGGGCACAAGGTGGCGATCAAGATCCTCAACCGCAAGAAGATCAAGTCCATGGACATGGAGGAGAAGGGTAAGGCAGCCGTTTGCTTTCTTTTGTTTTTGGTTTTTGACTTTGTCCTTTGGTTTTTACCCTGTTTTGGCATCGCGTCAATTTCATTTCGGAACCTGGAACTGCACGTACTGTCCGGGCACAAGGGTGGCAGTGAAGGTCCTGAACTGCGGGAGGATCAAGTTTTGTTTTCATGGTGGTGGGTGAGGGGGCTGTTGAGGTGTGAAATAGGGAGGGCAGGGGGGGTGCACGAAGCACATGGTTTTTGTGCTATGTTGTGCTCGGATCCAATACTCTTCAGTGAAATGGTCGCTTTGGTGACCGTTTCAGTGCGCATGGCAGCCATTTAACTGTGCACGGCAAGACTTTTACCGCGCACTGAGCATTTTGCAAATGAAGCGAGCATGGAGTCGGACCACTGGTTGGTGGCGGCGCAGAGCGGAGCAGGTAGCCAATCGGCATGAGATCGGCAGCGGTGGGGTGGCGCCTCTGGTAGACACTTTCCACATACGTTTTGCAAAACGTCTGTGGAATGTGTGAGCATTGTGGCCAGAGCACTTTGTTATGGAAGCAGTCATGGAGAGTCGGTGGGGACGGTGGGGACAGTGTGTAGGCACTGTCCCAGTGGGGCAACATGTACCTCCGCCGCTGCCGGCGGGCAATGTGTACAGGGCGTTGCTCCACAGGCGGCAGAGGCCTTGAGTTCTTCGGCTGTCTCCACAGCTTGAGACAACAGCTGAGGAGAGGTGTGTGGCAGCTGAGGCTGGGTGGAGGCTGGATGGAGGTGTGGGGGGGGGGCGGCTTGTGCTGTGGGGTGTGCAGCGGTGGCGGAAACACCATTTGTGCGGAGGTGCTGTGTTGAGAACAGCTTCAGTAGCAGTGGCAGCAGCAGCAGCGGAGGCGGCGGTGGCAGCAGGGGCGGCGGTCGCAGCAGCAGCAGCAGAAGCAGCAACCACATCAACAGCAGC
>SZWC01003883.1:147081-178568 GCA_023375785.1 Penium margaritaceum | reverse complement strand
GGCTTTGGTTTTTGTGACCCGGCTTTGGTTATTGTGACCCGGCTTTGGTTGCTGTGACCCGCTTTGGTTTTTGTGATCCGGCTTTCGTTTCTGTGACCCGACTGTGGTTTCTGTGGCCCGGCTTTGGTTTATGTGACCCGTCTTTGGTTTATGTGACCCGGCTTTGGTTTTGTGACCTGGTTTTGGTTTCTGTAATCTGGCTTTTGTTTCTGTGACCCGCCGTTGGTTTCTGAAGCCAATGCCGGTTCACAGAAACCAAATCCGGTCCACATACACCAAAGCTGGGTCATACAAACCAAAGCCGGTCACAGAAACCAAAGCCGGGTCCCAGAAACCAAAGCCGGGTCACATAAACCAAAGCCGGGTCACATATGTTAAAAAGTGCCCCTACCATGGATGCCGTTTGCCGTTTTCCTGGTTTGACCACCAGGGAGTGGTCGGATGTCTTATCTGATTGCAGATTTCGACGCCTTGCATTTTGCCATGCAGTTTTGAGCTTTGATTTTCTCGATTTGGTTGAGAATTCAGAAAGTCAGCCCCATCCAAAGTTCGGGTGGTAAGTGGGTGGAATCTGGGTTCCGTCATTGGTGACGGATTAATTCCACCACCAGTGATCCTAGTTCGACTTCAATATGCTCCAAGGGCACATGGGCCATGAAGAAAAGGGATGTGGATGGTCTTCTGGACCAGCGCGAGCCTCCCCCCACGTTGGGATGACAGGAAGGGCGCTCGACAGGCCACCGTTGAAGCGCCTCCCGTCATTCCCGTTCGTGGGTATGGTGGGCGGCTCGGCTCCACAATGGCTTACTCTAACGGTCGTAGCAGGGGCTCTACAGCTCCGTTTTGGGCGTGCTTGGATGCGTTGGAAAGCTTAGATCACAGGCTATAAAAATCTGATCTCATCTCACCAAAAGAACTAGCGATATATGATTCGCAACCCTTCTCAGTTTCTGCAATCTGTATTCTGCCAGAATTCTGCACTTGGTGTTGTGGCGACCCAAAGCACACACCTCCCTTGGAAGTTTCTTTGCACTAAGTAGCCGTGGACACTTGGGCAGTTCAGGGCACGCCAGGACAGTATTCCTGACAAAGGGTTATGGGCCCACAGCCCTGACCTGCCTACCAAGACGTTCACGGCTTCCGCAAACGCACGGGAGTGTCGCCCCCGGCGACTTCGCCGTCGCACGTTGAGACTGCCCATTGCAGAAGTTCAACATGGCGCAGAAGACAAAGTCCTCGCCCATCCAAAAGTACATGGGCGGCCCAGGCTTTGGACTGTGGCGGTGGCATCTTGACATCTACCTCGCGCACAAGGGACTGCTAGAGCTCATGAAGGGAACGGAGGTTCAAGATGCTAGCGCAACTGACGAGGAGAAGAAGACATTCGCAAAGAAGAACACGGAGGCGCTGATGCTCTTCTTGTCGACGCTGCATGAATCTCAGTGGGGCTACATCCACGGCTGCGACCTGGCAGCTGACACGTGGAAGAAGCTCTGTTCCATTCACCAATCAACATCCCTAGCCAACAAGATCTTCGCAATGAAGCGACTCTTGACGGTGAGGATCGAGGAGGGTGAGGACGTCATTTCCTCCATACAACAGATCGAGTCTCTTGCCTCACAATGCAATGATGTGGGGTGGAAGATTGACACAAAGATGCAGGCAATGGCGCTCCTCATGGCTCTACCCGACAGTTGGGGTCCTCTCGTCACCGTGCTGGGAGGTTGGGAGGAGAATAAACTCACCTATGGCGCAGTCGCCGAGTACATCCGCAACGAGGTGCACCGTCGGAGCGGTGGCGAGACCTCATCATCCTCAGCTGCCCTGATCACCAAAACGCAGGGTGGCAGCAGCAGCGGCAAGCAAGGCGGCCGTAAGGGCGACGGCAAGAAGGGCGCCAAGAAGGGTGCATGCCATAACTGTGGCAAGGAGGGCCATTGGGCCAAGGAGTGCCCGGAGGAGGCACAATCCGGTGGCAAAGGTGCCAAAGGCAAGAAGGCGCTCCTCAACGGTATGGAGAACCACGACCTGAAGGGTGCCAACCGGCGGTGCCTCGACTCAGGTGCGGAGGAGCATACCCAAATTGAGAAGGTGGGGTTCATCAACTACACCAAGTCTACCGAGTCCATGGTGGTCACGAACGACAAGGTCAAACCTGTGGCCGGCCAAGGTGATGTGGACATAGAGGTGGTGGTTGGTGGTAAAAAGGCGCAATGTGTTATCCAAAATGTACAACATGTCCCCGGCCTGGCTGACATTTTGAGTGTGAGCCGCTTGAAAGACAAGGGGTATGAAGTCCTCTTCCATAGAAAAGGTGCAGTCGTGCGGAAGGAAGGCGGCGGCGAGGTCGTGCTCGAGGCAAAGCGCGAGGGAGGCCTCTACATCGTCAAGATCAAGGTCATCCCCTCGACAGCAGACGTAGCAGACCTGCCAGCACGCGTCGTCAACCTCGCGAAAGGCGGGGGAGCAGACCTGCAGCTGTGGCATCGGCGACTAGGGCACTCGTCGCCCGCAATCGTGCAAGAGATGGCAAAGCGCGACATGGTTCGCGGCCTCAACATCACCGGTGCAGCAGACACAGCAGCAGATCCCGCTGAGCACAAGTGCGAGCCTTGCATCGTGGGCAAGGCGAAGCGCAAGCCATTTGAAGACGGACTGCGGCGGTCCAATAACCTGCTCGAGGTCGTGCACAGTGATGTGTGCGGACCGATCAAGACTCGTCCATTGGGGGCGTGCGGTACTTCGTCACCTTCGTTGATGACTGCAGCAGAAAACTCTACGTCTACTTCATAAAGCGCAAGAGCGATGTGCTCGACCGGCTGAAGAAGTACGTCGCAGCAGTGGAGAGGCAGACTGGCCGTAAGGTCAGAGCGCTACGCAGCAACAATGGCGGCGAGTACGTGGGCTGCGGAGGGTGGCTGAAGGAGCAGGGCATTGAGTGGCAGCCGACCAATCCGTACACGCCTCAGTCAAATGGTGTGGCGGAGCGTGCGAACCAGACGCTACTCACCATGGCGCGGACAATGCTCGTGGACGCAAATTTGCCACGGAGCCTGTGGGCCGAGGCCGTGAGTACGGCGTGCTACATCACCAACCTCACTCCAACAGCAGTGCTGAAAGGGAAAAGGGGCTGGAAGACGCCGCAAGAGGCTTGGAGCGGGCACAAACCAAGCGTGGCACACCTGAAGGCGTTCGGGTACAAGGCGCACGCGTTGGTGCAGGCCGCGCAAAGAAACGACTCCAAACTGGACCCGCGTGCAAAGGCGTACGCGTTCGTCCGATACGAGAGTGCGCTCAAGGCGTACCGCCTCTTTGATCCACGGACGCAGGACGTCATCGCCAGCCGCGATGTCACGTTTGATGAGCAGTAGAGCTACTGCAGCAGCAGCAACAACATTGACGCAGCGCACTCTCCAAAACGGGGGGAGTGGTTCCAACTCCTTGAGCGTGAGGAGGAGCCGGCGGCTGCAGAGGTCGATGACGGGTCCTCGGAGGATGACGGTGTTGGAGCGCAGCAGGGCAATACAGCAGGTGTAGGTGCCGCTGAGTGTAGGACGCAGGAGCCGACGCGGGGGAGCCTGAAGCCGAGGACAACGTTGCAGCAGAGCAGCAGCAAGACCAGCAACCAGCGTCGCAAAGGTCGCCGCGTCGCAGTCGGAGGCGACGGAATGCGGCAAAACGGTATGACAAAAGCACGGGCCGCTGGGTCGGCATGGCACGGTGCATGATGGCAGCCGCAAAGGAGCCGACAACCGTGCAAGAGGCGCTTGCATGGCCTGACGGGCAGCAGTGGGATGAAGCAATAAAATCTGAACTTGCGTCCCTTGCTCAGAACGGTACTTGGCAGTTGGTGGATTGGCCTGAGTGGGCGAAGGTGATCAGCTCCAAGTGGGTGTTCAAGGTGAAGCTCACCAAGGACAGCAAGGTGGAGAAATACAAGGCGCGGCTAGTGGCGAAGGGGTACGCGCAGCGGAAAGGCGAACACTACGATGAGACGTTCACACCTGTCGCCAAGTTCACAAGCATCCGGACGATCCTCGCGGTAGCAGCCACAAAGGACATGGAGATCCACCAAATGGATGTCAAGACGGCATTCCTGAACGGCATCATCGACAAGGAAATCTACCTTGAGGTGCCGGAGGGGGTGGATGCGCCGGAGGGCAAGGTGTGCAAGCTGCGGAAGGCCTTATACAGGCTAAAACAGGCGCCCAGGTACTGGTACCAACAGATGGACGGCTACATGGCGGAGCTCGGCTTCAAGCGCTGTGAGTCAGACCAAAGCGTGTACGTGCGGCGCAACAAGGAAATCCATCAGATTGTCGCACTCTACGTGGATGACCTGATCCTGTGTTCATCAGATCTGGCGGCTTTGCAGTAGCTCGAGGAGCAGCTGAGCAGCAGATTTAAGATGACGGACATGGGGGAGTTGGAGTATTACCTCGGGGTGAGCATCACGGGGAACCGGAGGGCGCGCACGCTTGAGCTTGGGCAGGCCAAGTACGTGGCCGAGATCCTGAAGCGGTACGGCATGGAGGACTGCAAACCAGTGGGCAGTCCATTCTCCACAAGCTGTGAGCTGAGTGCGGCGATGGCGCCGCAAACTAAAGAGGAGAAGGAGGACGTGGCGGAGGTGCCCTACCAATCTGTGGTGGGCAGCCTCATGTATGCCATGGTGGCGACTCGTCCGGACTTGGCCTACGCGGTGGGCTAGGTGAGCAGGTATGTGGCAAACCCTGGGCTACTACACTGGCAGGCGGCGAAGCACATCCTCCGGTACTTGCAGGCAACGCGGCATGCGCGCCTGAAGTACAACGGAAAGGGGAGGTCAGAGCCCTTGCGACTGGTCTGCTACACTGACGCGGACTACGCCAGCGATAAGGACAAGAGGAAGTCCACTTCTGGCTATGTGTTCTTCCTCGCAGGTGCAGCGGTCTCGTGGTGCAGCAGAAAGCAGGACTGCGTTGCCACCTCCACAGTGGAGGCGGAGTACGTTGCTCTGGCCGAGGCGGTCAAGGAAGCGGTGTGGCTCCGCAGATTGCTGGGGGAGCTGGGCGTGCCGCAGTAGGAGCCTACGGTGGTTCAAGAGGACAACACCGGCTCCATATCGCTGACGAACAACCCGACGCAGCACAGGAGGACAAAGCACATCGACGTGCGCTACCACTACGCGCGTGACATGGTGGAGAAGGGACAGGTTGTGCTGCAACATTGCAGCACAAAGCACATGCTCACGGATTGCTTGACCAAGGCGCAGCCCGAGGATCGGCATGTCAACAGCCTTGCAGGGCTTGGATTGACAAGCTGTGAAGGCCTTGAAGGCGCAGACGCGGAAGAGTGAGAGCTAGCATGAGGCATTCGGCATGGAAGGTGCACGGGGGAGATTGTTAAAAAGTGCCCCTACCATGGATGCCGTTTGCCGATTTCCTGGTTCGACCACCGGGGAGTGGTCGGATGTCCTATCTGATTCCAGATTTGGACTCTTTGCATTTTGTCATACAGTTCGAGCTTTAATTTGCTCGATTTGGTTGAGAATTCAGAAAGTTAGTCCCATCCGAAGTTCGGGTGGTAGGTGGGTAAAATCTGGGTTCCGTCATTGGTGATGGATTAATTCCACCACCAGTGATCCTAGTTCGACTTCAATATGCTCCAAGGGCACATGGGCCATGAACAAAAGGGACGTGGATGGTCTTCTGGACCAGGGCAAGCCTCCCCCCACGTTGGGATGACAGGAAGGGCGCTCGACAGGCCACCGTTGAAGCGCCTCCCGTCATTCCCGTTCGTGGGTATGGTGGGCGGCTCGGCTCCACCATGGCTTACTATAACAGTCCTAGCAGGGGCTCTACTGCTCCGTTTTGGGCGTGCTTGGATGCGTTGGAAAGCTTATATCACAGGCTATGAGAATCTGATGTAATATTACCAAAAGAACTAGCGATATATGATTCGCAACCCCTCTCAGTTTCCGCAATCTGTATTCTGCTATAATTCTGCACTTGGTGTTGTTGCGACCCAAAGCACACACCTCCCTTGGACGTTTCTTTGCACTAAGTAGCCGTGGACACTTGGGCAGTTCAGGGCACGCTAATACAGCATTCTTGACAACATAAATCAAAGCCGGGCCACAGAAACCACGATCGGGTCACATAAACCAAAGCCAGATTACAGAAACCAAAGCCAGGTCACAGAAACGAAAGCCGATTCAAAGAAACTAAAGCCAGATGACAAAAATCAAAGCCGAGTCACAGAAACCAATGCCAAGTCATAGAAACCAAAGCCGGGTCGCAAAAACCAACGCCGGGTCACACAAATCAAACCCGGGTAACAGACACCAAAGCTAGGTCACAAAAACCGAAGCCAGGTCACCAAAAACCAAAGCCAGGTCACAGAAACCAAAGCCGGGTCACAGAAACCAAAGCCGGGTCACAGAAACCAAAGCCGGGTCACATACACCAAAGCCTGGTCACAGAAACCAATGCGGGGTCACAAAAACCAAAGCCGGAACCAAATACAGGTCACATAATCCAAAGCCGGGTCACAGAAACCAAAGCTAGGTCACAAAAACCAAAGCCGGGTCACATAACCCAAAGCTGGGTCACAAAACCAAAGGTGGGTGAAGAAACCACAGCCGGGTAAGAGAGGGTCCAAAGTCGGGTCACAGAAACCAAAGCCGATTACAAAAACCAAAGCCGGGTCAGAAAAACCAAAGCCGTGTCACAGAACCCAAAGACGAGTCGCATAAACCAAAGCTGGGTCACACGACCAAAGCCGGGTCACATAAACCAAAGCCATGTCACAGAAACCAAAGCCGGGTCCCAGAGGGTCCAAAGCCGGGTCACAAAAACCAAAGACGAGTCATAACAACCAAAGCCAGGTCACAGAAACCAAACCCGGTCACAGAGACCAAAGCCGAATTACAGAAACCAAATCCGGGTCAAATAAACCAAAGCCGGATCACAGAAACCAAAGCCGGATTACAGAAACCAAAGCCGGGTCACAGAAACCAAAGTCGGGTCATAGAGGGTCCAAAGCCGGGTCACAGAAACCAAAGACGAGTCACATAAACCAAAACCGGGTCATAGAAACCAAAGCTGAACACAAAAACCAAAGCCGAATTACAAAAACCAAAGCCGGGTCACATAAACCAAAGCCGGGTCACATAAATGAAAGCCGGGACATAGAAACCAAAGCCGGGTCATAGAAACCAAAGCTGGGTCACAGAAACCACATTCGGGTCACATAAACCAAAGCCGGATCACAAAAACCAAAGCGGGGTCACAGCAACCAAAGCCGGGTCACAAAAACCAAAGCCGGGTCACAGAAACCAAAGCCGGGTCATAGAGTCCAAAGCCAGGTCACGGACACCAAAGTCGGGTCACAAAAACCAAAGCCGGGTCACAGAAACCAAAGCCGGGTCACATAAACCAAAGCCGGGTCATAGAAACCAAAGCCGGATCATAGAAACCAAAGCCGGATCATAGAAACCAAAGCCGGATCATAGAAACCAAAGCCGGATCATAGAAACCAAAGCCGGATCATAGAAACCAAAGCCGGATCATAGAAACCAAAGCCGGATCATAGAAACCAAAGCCGGATCATAGAAACCAAAGCCGGATCATAGAAACCAAAGCCGGATCATAGAAACCAAAGCCGGATCATAGAAACCAAAGCCGGATCATAGAAACCAAAGCCGGATCATAGAAACCAAAGCCGGATCATAGAAACCAAAGCCGGATCATAGAAACCAAAGCCGGATCATAGAAACCAAAGCCGGATCATAGAAACCAAAGCCGGATCATAGAAACCAAAGCCGGATCATAGAAACCAAAGCCGGATCATAGAAACCAAAGCCGGATCATAGAAACCAAAGCCGGATCATAGAAACCAAAGCCGGATCATAGAAACCAAAGCCGGATCATAGAAACCAAAGCCGGATCATAGAAACCAAAGCCGGATCATAGAAACCAAAGCCGGATCATAGAAACCAAAGCCGGATCATAGAAACCAAAGCCGGATCATAGAAACCAAAGCCGGATCATAGAAACCAAAGCCGGATCATAGAAACCAAAGCCGGATCATAGAAACCAAAGCCGGATCATAGAAACCAAAGCCGGATCATAGAAACCAAAGCCGGATCATAGAAACCAAAGCCGGATCATAGAAACCAAAGCCGGATCATAGAAACCAAAGCCGGATCATAGAAACCAAAGCCGGATCATAGAAACCAAAGCCGGATCATAGAAACCAAAGCCGGATCATAGAAACCAAAGCCGGATCATAGAAACCAAAGCCGGATCATAGAAACCAAAGCCGGATCATAGAAACCAAAGCCGGATCATAGAAACCAAAGCCGGATCATAGAAACCAAAGCCGGATCATAGAAACCAAAGCCGGATCATAGAAACCAAAGCCGGATCATAGAAACCAAAGCCGGATCATAGAAACCAAAGCCGGATCATAGAAACCAAAGCCGGATCATAGAAACCAAAGCCGGATCATAGAAACCAAAGCCGGATCATAGAAACCAAAGCCGGATCATAGAAACCAAAGCCGGATCATAGAAACCAAAGCCGGATCATAGAAACCAAAGCCGGATCATAGAAACCAAAGCCGGATCATAGAAACCAAAGCCGGATCATAGAAACCAAAGCCGGATCATAGAAGCCAAAGCCGGATCACATGAACCAAAGCCAGGTCACACGAACAAAAGCCGGGTCACAGAAACCAAAGCCGGGTCACAGAAACCAAAACCGAGTCACATAAACCAGAGCCGGGTCACATAAACTAAATCCGGGTCACAGAAACCAAAGCCGGTTCACATAAACCAAAGCCGAGTCACAGAAACCAAATCCGGGTCACATAAACCAAAACCGGGTCACAGAAACCAAAGCCGGGTCACAGAAACCAAAGCTTGGTCAGAGAAACCCAAGCCGGGTCACAGAAAGAAAAGCCGGGTCACAGATCCAAAGCCGGGTCACAAAAACCAAAGCCGGGTCACAAAAACCAAAGCCGGTCACATAAACCAAAGCCGGGTCACCAAAACAAAAGCCGAGTCACGGAAAACAAAGCCAGGTCACAGAAAGCAAAGCCGGGTCACACAAACCAAAGCCGGGTCACAGAAACCAAAGCCAGGTCATAGAAACGAAAGCCGGGTCACAGAAACCAAAGCCGGGTCATAGAAACCAAAGCCGGGTCACAGAAACCGAATTCGGGTCACAGGAACTAAAGCCAGGTCACAAAAACCAAAGCTGGGTCACAAAACCCAAAGCTGGGCCATAGAAACCAAAGCCGGGTCACAGAAACCAAAGCCGGGTCACAGAAACCAATGCCAGGTCAGAGAAACCAAAGCCGGATCACAGAAACCAAAGGCGGGTCACAGAAACCAAAGCCGGGCCAACAAACCAAACCCAGAGCACAAAAACCAAAGCCCGGTCATAGAAACCAAAGCCAGGTCACAGAAACCAAAGCCGGGTCACAGAAACCAAAGCCAGGTCATAGAAACCAAAGCCGGGTCACAGAAGCCAAAGCCGGGTCACAGAAACCAAAGGCGGGTCACAGAAACCAAAGCCGGGCCAACAAACCAAACCCAGAGCACAAAACCCAAAGCCCGGTCATAGAAACCAAAGCCGGGTCACAGAAGCCAAAGCCGGGTCACAGAAACCAAAGGCGGGTCACAGAAACCAAAGCCGGGCCAACAAACCAAACCCAGAGCACAAAACCCAAAGCCCGGTCATAGAAACCAAAGCCGGGTCACAGAAGCCAAAGCCGGGTCACAGAAACCAAAGGCGGGTCACAGAAACCAAAGCCGGGCCAACAAACCAAACCCAGAGCACAAAACCCAAAGCCCGGTCATAGAAACCAAAGCCGGGTCACAGAAGCCAAAGCCGGGTCACAGAAACCAAAGGCGGGTCACAGAAACCAAAGCCGGGCCAACAAACCAAACCCAGAGCACAAAACCCAAAGCCCGGTCATAGAAACCAAAGCCGGGTCACAGAAGCCAAAGCCGGGTCACAGAAACCAAAGGCGGGTCACAGAAACCAAAGCCGGGCCAACAAACCAAACCCAGAGCACAAAACCCAAAGCCCGGTCATAGAAACCAAAGCCGGGTCACAGAAGCCAAAGCCGGGTCACAGAAACCAAAGGCGGGTCACAGAAACCAAAGCCGGGCCAACAAACCAAACCCAGAGCACAAAACCCAAAGCCCGGTCATAGAAACCAAAGCCGGGTCACAGAAGCCAAAGCCGGGTCACAGAAACCAAAGGCGGGTCACAGAAACCAAAGCCGGGCCAACAAACCAAACCCAGAGCACAAAACCCAAAGCCCGGTCATAGAAACCAAAGCCGGGTCACAGAAGCCAAAGCCGGGTCACAGAAACCAAAGGCGGGTCACAGAAACCAAAGCCGGGCCAACAAACCAAACCCAGAGCACAAAACCCAAAGCCCGGTCATAGAAACCAAAGCCGGGTCACAGAAGCCAAAGCCGGGTCACAGAAACCAAAGGCGGGTCACAGAAACCAAAGCCGGGCCAACAAACCAAACCCAGAGCACAAAACCCAAAGCCCGGTCATAGAAACCAAAGCCGGGTCACAGAAGCCAAAGCCGGGTCACAGAAACCAAAGGCGGGTCACAGAAACCAAAGCCGGGCCAACAAACCAAACCCAGAGCACAAAACCCAAAGCCCGGTCATAGAAACCAAAGCCGGGTCACAGAAGCCAAAGCCGGGTCACAGAAACCAAAGCCAAGTCACAGAAACCAAAGACAGGTAATGGAAACCAAAGCCAGGTCATAGAAACGAAAACCGGGTCACAGCAACCAAAGCCGGGTCATAGAAACCAAAGCCGGGTCACAGAAACCAAAGCCGGGCCACGGATACCAAAGCCGGGTCACAGACACCAAAGCCGGGTCACATACACCAAAGCCGGGTCACATAAACCAAAGCCGGGTCACAGAAACCAAAGCCGGGTCACATAAACCAAGGCCGGGTCACAAAAACCAAAGCCGAATCACAGAAAGTAAAGCCGGGTCACATAAACCAAAGCTCGGTCACATAAACCAAAGCCGGGTCACAGAAACCAAAGCTGGGTCGCAGACACCAAAGCCGGGTCACAGAACCAAAGCCGGGTCACAGAAACCAAAGCTGGGTCACAGCAACCAAAGCCGGGTCACAAAAACCAAAGCCGATCACATAAACCAAAGCCAAGTCACATAAACCAAAGCCAGGTCCGAGAAACCAAAGCCGGGTTACAGAAACCAAAGCCTGGCCACAAAAACCAAAGCCGGGTCAACGAAACCAAGGCCGGGTCACAGAAACCAAAGCCAGGTCCGAGAAACCAAAGCCGGGTTACAGAAACCAAAGCCTGGCCACAAAAACCAAAGCCGGGTCAACGAAACCAAGGCCGGGTCACAGAAACCGAAGCTGGATCACAGTTACCAACACTGGGTCACAGTAACCAAAGCCGTGTCACAGAAAGTAAAGGCGGGTGAAAAAACCCAAAGCCGGGTCACAGAAATCAAAGCCGGGTCACAGAAACCAAAGTCAGGTCATGGAAACCAAAGCCGGGTCACAGTAACCAAAGCCGTGTCACAGAAAGTAAAGGCGGGTGAAAAAACCCAAAGCCGGGTCACAGAAATCAAAGCCGGGTCACAGAAACCAAAGTCAGGTCATGGAAACCAAAGCCGGGTCATTGAAACCAATGCCAGGTCACAAAAACCAAAGCCGGGTCACAGCAACCTAAGCCAGGTCACAGAAAGAAAAGCAGGGTCACAAAAACAAAAGCCGAGTCACAGAAAACAAAGCCGGGTCATAAAAATCATAGCCGGGTCACAGAAACCAAAGCCGGGTCACAGAAACCAAAGCCTCGTCAGAGAAACGAAAGTCGGGTCACAGAAACCATAGCCGGGTCACAAAAACCAAAGCCGGGTCATAGAAACCAAAGTCGGGTCACAGAAACCTAAGCCGGGTCACAGAAACCAAAGCCAAGTCACAGAAACCAAAGCCAGGTAATGGAAACCAAAGCCAGGTCATAGAAACCAAAGCCGGGTCACAGAAACCAAAGCTGGGTCACAAAAATGCAAGCCGGGTTAACGAAGCAAAGTCGAAGCACAAAAGCCAAAGCCCGGTCATATAAACCAAAGCCGGGACACAGAAACCAAAGCGGGGTCACAGAAACCACACCCAGGTCATAGAATCCAAAGCCGGGTCACAGAAACCAAAGTCGGGTCACAAAAACCAAAGCCGGGTCACAAAACCAAACCCGGGTCATAGAAACCAAAGCCGGGCCAGATAGACCAAAGTCGGGTCAGAAAAACCAAAGCCGGATCACTGATCTAAAGCCGGGTCATATAGACCAAATTTGGGTTACAAAAACCAAAGCCGGGTCACAGAAACCAAAGCCGGGTAACAGAAATCAAAGCCGGGTCATAGAAACCAAACCCGGGTCACAAAAACCAAAGCCGGTCAACATAAACCAAAGCTGGGTCACAGAAGTTAAAGTCGGGTCACAAAAACCAAAGCCGGGTCATAGAAACCAAAGCCGGGTCACTGAAACCAAAGCCGGGTCAGAGAAACCAAACCCAGTCACAGAAACCAAAGATGGATCACAGAAACCAAAGCCGCGTCACACAAACAAAAGCCGGGTCACAAAACCCAAAGCAAGGTGACAGAAACCAAAGCCGTATCACAGAAACCAGACCCAGGTCACAAAAACCAAAGCCATGTCACATAACCCAATGCCAAGTCATAGAAACCAAAGCCGAGTCACAGAATCCAGAGCCGAGTCACAGCAAACCAAATCCAGGTCACAGAAACCAAAGCTGGGTCACATAAACCAAATCCAGGTCAGAGAAACCAAAGCCGGGTCACACAATCCAATGCCGGGTCACTGGAACCAATGCCGGGTGACAGAAACCAAAGCCGGTCCACAGGCACCAAAGCCGGGTCACAGAAACCAAAGCTGGATCACAGAAACCAAAGTCGGGCCACATAAACCAAAACCGGGTCACAGAAACCAAAACCGGGTCACATAAGCCAAGGCCGGGTCACAGATACCAAAGCCGGGTCACATAAACCAAAGCTGGGTCACAGACACCAAAGCCAGGTCACAGACATCAAAGCCGGGTCACAAAAACCAAAGAAGGGTCACATAACCCAAAGCCGGGTCACAAAAACCAAAGCCGGGTCACAGAAACTAAAGCCGGTTACATAAACCAAAGGCGGGTCACAGACACCAAAGCCGGGTCACAGAAACCAAAGTCAGGTTACAGAAACCAAAGCCGGGTCATAGAAACCAAAGACGGGTTACAAGAACCAAAGCTGGGTCACATAAACCTAAGCCAAGTCACAGAAACCAAAGTCAGGTTACAGAAACCAAAGCCGGGTCATAGAAACCAAAGACGGGTTACAAGAACCAAAGCTGGGTCACATAAACCTAAGCCAAGTCACGGAAACCAAAGCCAGATCCCAGAAACCAAAGCCGGGTCCCAGAAACCAAAGCCGGGTCACATAAACCAAAGCCTGGCCACAAAAACCAAAGGCAGGTCACAGAAACCAAAGTCGGGTCACAGAAACCAAAGCCGGGTCACAGAAACCAAAGCCGGGTCCCAGAAACCAAAGCCGGGTCACATAAACCAAAGCCTGGCCACAAAAACCAAAGGCAGGTCACAGAAACCAAAGTCGGGTCACAGAAACCAAAGCCGGGTCACAACAACCAAAGCCGGGTCATTGAAACAAAAGCGGAGTCACAGAACACCAAGCCGGGTCACAGAAAGCAAAACCGGGTCACACAAACCATAGCCGGGTCACAAAAACCAAAGCAAGGTCAGAGAAACAAAAGCCGGGTCACAGAAACCAAAGCCGGTTCACAGAAGCCAAAGCCGGGTCACAGAAACCAAACTTGGGACACAGAAACCAAAGCCGGGTCACAGGAACGAAAGCCAGGTCACATAAACCAAAGCCGGGTCACATAAACCAAAGCCGGGTCACAGAAACCAAAGCCGGGTCACATAAACCAAAGCCGAATCACATAAACCAAAGCCGGGTCACAGAAACCAAAGCCGGGTCATAGAAACCAAAGGCGGATCACTGAAACTAAAGCCGGGTCACAGAAACCAAAGCCGGGTCAACAAACCAAAGCCGGAGCACAGAAACCAAAGCCCGGTCATAGAAACCAAAGCCGGATCACAGAAACCAAAGCCGGGTCACGGAATCCAAAGCCGGATCACAGAAACCAAAGCTGGGTCACAGCAACCAAATCCAGATCACAGAACCAAAGCCGAGTCACAGAAACCAAAGCCAGGTCACAGAAACCAAATCGGGGTCACAAATATCAAGCCGGGTTACATTAACCGAAGCCGGCTCACAGAAACAAAAACCATGTCAAAGAAACCAAAGCCGGGTCACAAAAACTAAGGCCGGGTCATAGAAACCAGAGCCGGTTCACAAAAACCAAACCCGGGTCACAGAAACAAAAGCCGGGTCACAGATTCCTAAGCCGACTCAGAGAAACCATAGCCGGGTCATAGAAACCAAAGCTGGGTCACACAAACCAAAGCCGGGTCACAGAAACCAAAGCCCGGTCACAAAAACCAAAGCCGGGTCACAGCAACCAAAGTCGGGTTAAGGAGACCAATGCCGGGTCACATAAACCAAAGCTGGGTCACATAAACCAATGCCGGGTCACAGAAACCAAAGCCGGGTCACAGAAACCAAAGCCGGGTCACAGAAACCAGAACCGGGTCACAGAAACCAAAGCTGGGTCACATAAACCAATGCCGGGTCACAGAAACCAAAGCCGGGTCACAGAAACCAAAGCCGGGTCACAAAAACCAGAACCGGGTCACAGAAATCAAAGCCGGGTTACAGAAACCAAAGCTGGGTCACAGAAACCAAAGCCATGCCCTAGAAACCAAAGCCGGGTCACAGAGACTAAAGCCAGGTCACTGTACCCAAAGCTGGGTCACATAAACCAAAGTCGGGTCACAGAAACCAAAGCCGGGTCACACAAACCAAAGCGGGTTCATAGAAACCAAAGCCGGGTCACAGAAACCATAGCCGGGTCATAGAAAGCCGGGTCACAGAAACCAAAGCCGGGTCACAGGAACCAAAGACGGTCCCATAAACCAAAGCCGGGTCACGGAAACCAAACCCGGGTCACAGAAACCAACGCCGAGTCACATAAAGTAAAGCCGGGTCACATAAACCAAAGCCGGGTCCCATGTAAGGGTGCACACCAAATCCATGGATCCGAGAGTCAGATCCGCAAATCCGGATCCGGATCCGGATCCAAGAGTCCGGATCACACTACTTGGATCCGATCCGAGATCCAAGATTCCAGATTAGGGTAACTTTGATTATGCAAATGTATGCTTCTTTCGTGTAAGCTGCCATAAATCGCACATTTTAGACAGGAAAACCATATAAATATCACGAAAATACCATTAAATACAGATTACTTGCTGGGTTATACAGTAAACACTGTAAATTCATGCTGAAATTTGCATGTTATACATGTTAGAACTTCATACCTACGCTGGATCCGACCTAGATCTGAGAGTCAGATCCGAGGATCCAAGGATCCGCGGATCCGAGATCTGGATCAAAGAGTCCGGATCCAGGAGTTGGATCCGATCCGTGAGTAAGGATCTGACGTCAGATCCGCAAACCTGATCCGGCGTACACCCTTAGTCCCATGAACCAAAGCCGGGTCACAGAAACCAAAGCCGGGTCACAGAAACCAAAGCCGGGTCACAGAAACGAAAGCCGGGGCATAAAAAACACTGACGGGTCACAAAAGCCAAAGCTGGGTCAAAGAAACCAAAGCTAGGTAAACCAAAGCCGGAACACAGAAACCAAAGCTGGACCAAATAAACCAAAGCTGGGTGAGATAAACAAAAGCGGGGTCACGGAAACCAAAAGCCGGGTCACAAAAAACAAAGCCGGGTCACAGAAACCAAAGTTGGGTCAAAGAAACCAGAGCCGGATCACAGAAACCAAAGCCGGGTCGCAAAAACCAAAGCCGGGTCAAAAAACCAAAGCCGGGTCACAGAAACCAAAGCCGGGTCACCGAAACCAAAGCCGGGTCACAGAAACAAAAGCCGGGTCACAGAAACCAAAGCCGGGTCACACAAACCAAAGCCCGGTCGCAGAAACCAAAGCCGGGTCGAAGCAACCTAAGCCGGTCACAGAAACCAAAGCCAGGTCACAGAACCCAAAGCCGGGTCACATGAACCAAAGCCGGATCACATAAACCAAAGCCGGGTCACAGAAACCAAAGCCGGGTCACAGAAACCAAAGCCGGGTGATAGAAGCTAGGTCACAAAAACCAAAGCCGCGTCACAGAGGATCCAAAGCCGGGTCACATAAACCAATGACGAGTCACAGAAACCAAAGCCAGATTACAGAAACCTAACCCGGGTCACAAAAACCAAAGCCGGGTCACATAAACCAAAGCCAGGTCACAGAGGGTCCAAAGCCGGGTCACAGAAACCAAAGACGAGTCATAGAAACCAAAGCCGGGTCATAGAAACCAAAGCCGGGTTACAGAAACCAAAGCCGGATAACAGAAACCAAAGCCGGGTCACAGAAACAAAAGCCGGATCACAGAAACAAAAGCCAGGTCACAAAAACCAAAGCCGGGTCATAGAAACCAAAGCCCGGTGACAAAAACCAAAGCCGGGTCACAGAAACCACAGTCGGGTCACAGAAACAAGAGCCGGATCACAAAAAACAAAGCAGGGTCACAGCAACCAAAGCCGGGTCACAAAAACCAAAGCCGGGTCACAGAAACCAAAGCCAGGTCACAGAGACCAAAGCTGGGTCACAGACACCAAAGCTGGGTCACAGAAACCAAAGCCGGACACATAAACCAAAGCTGGGTCACATAAACCAAAGCCGGGTCACATAAACCAAAGCCGGATCACAGAAACCAGAGCCGGGTCACACAAACCAAAGCACCAGAACCGGGTCACAGGCCTGACCACAAAAACCAAAGCCGGGTCACAGAAACCAAAGCCGGGTCATAGAAACCAAAGCCGGATCACAGAAACCGAAGCCGGATCACAGTAACCAAAGCTGGGTCACAGTAACCAAAGCCGGGTCACAGAAACCAAAGCCGGGTCACAAAAACCAAAGCCGGGTCACACAAATCAAAGCCAGGTCACATAAACAAAAGCCGGGTCACAGAAAACAAAGCCGGGTCATTGAAACTTAAGCCAGGTCACAACAACCAAAGCCGGGTCACAGCAACCAAACCCGGGTCACAAAAACCAAAGCCGGGTCACATAAACAAAAGCTGGGCCACGGAAAACAAAGCTGGGTCACATAAAGCAAAGCTGGATCACACAAACCAAAGCTGGGTCACAGAAACCAATGCCAGGTCAGAGCAACGAAAGCTGGGTCACAGAAACCAAAGCCGGGTCACAGAAACCAACGCCGGGTCACAGAAACCAAAGTCGGGTCAGAGAACCCAAAGCCGGGTCACATAAATCAAAGCCAAGTAACGGAAACCAAAGCCGGGTCACGGAAACCAAAGCCGGGTCATAGAAACCAAAGCCGGGTCATAGAAACCAAAGCCGGGTCACAGAAACCAAAGCCGGTTCTCACAAACCAAATCCGAATCACATAAACCAAAGCCGGGTCACAGGAACCAAAGCGGGGTCAACGAACCAACGCCGGAGCACAGAAACCAAAGCCGGGTCATAGAAACCAAAGCCGGATCACAGAAACCAAAGCCAGGTCACAGAATCCAAAGCCGGATCACAGAAACATAAGCCGGGTCACAGCAACCAAAGCCAGGTCACCGAACCAAAGTCGGGACACACAAACCAAAACCAGGTCACAGAAACCAAAGCGGTGTCACTGAAACCAAAGCCAGGTCACAGAAACCAAAGCTGGGTGACAGAAACCAAAGCCAGGTCATAAAAACGAAAGCCGGGTCACAGGAACCAAAGCGGGGTCAACGAACCAACGCCGGAGCACAGAAACCAAAGCTGGGTGACAGAAACCAAAGCCAGGTCATAAAAACGAAAGCCGGGTCACAGGAACCAAAGCGGGGTCAACGAACCAACGCCGGAGCACAGAAACCAAAGCTGGGTGACAGAAACCAAAGCCAGGTCATAAAAACGAAAGCCGGGTCACAGGAACCAAAGCGGGGTCAACGAACCAACGCCGGAGCACAGAAACCAAAGCTGGGTGACAGAAACCAAAGCCAGGTCATAAAAACGAAAGCCGGGTCACAGGAACCAAAGCGGGGTCAACGAACCAACGCCGGAGCACAGAAACCAAAGCTGGGTGACAGAAACCAAAGCCAGGTCATAAAAACGAAAGCCGGGTCACAGGAACCAAAGCGGGGTCAACGAACCAACGCCGGAGCACAGAAACCAAAGCTGGGTGACAGAAACCAAAGCCAGGTCATAAAAACGAAAGCCGGGTCACAGGAACCAAAGCGGGGTCAACGAACCAACGCCGGAGCACAGAAACCAAAGCTGGGTGACAGAAACCAAAGCCAGGTCATAAAAACGAAAGCCGGGTCACAGGAACCAAAGCGGGGTCAACGAACCAACGCCGGAGCACAGAAACCAAAGCTGGGTGACAGAAACCAAAGCCAGGTCATAAAAACGAAAGCCGGGTCACAGGAACCAAAGCGGGGTCAACGAACCAACGCCGGAGCACAGAAACCAAAGCTGGGTGACAGAAACCAAAGCCAGGTCATAAAAACGAAAGCCGGGTCACAGGAACCAAAGCGGGGTCAACGAACCAACGCCGGAGCACAGAAACCAAAGCTGGGTGACAGAAACCAAAGCCAGGTCATAAAAACGAAAGCCGGGTCACAGGAACCAAAGCGGGGTCAACGAACCAACGCCGGAGCACAGAAACCAAAGCTGGGTGACAGAAACCAAAGCCAGGTCATAAAAACGAAAGCCGGGTCACAGGAACCAAAGCGGGGTCAACGAACCAACGCCGGAGCACAGAAACCAAAGCTGGGTGACAGAAACCAAAGCCAGGTCATAAAAACGAAAGCCGGGTCACAGGAACCAAAGCGGGGTCAACGAACCAACGCCGGAGCACAGAAACCAAAGCTGGGTGACAGAAACCAAAGCCAGGTCATAAAAACGAAAGCCGGGTCACAGAATCCAAAGCCGGATC
This sequence comes from Penium margaritaceum, assembly GCA_023375785.1. Classification (NCBI taxonomy): domain Eukaryota; kingdom Viridiplantae; phylum Streptophyta; class Zygnematophyceae; order Desmidiales; family Peniaceae; genus Penium; species Penium margaritaceum. The sequence continues at coordinate 159,434 of SZWC01003883.1, read as the reverse complement.
ACAGAAACCAAAGGCGGGTCAGAGAAACCAAAGCCGGGTCACAGAAACCAAAGCCGGGTCATAAAAACGAAAGTCGGGTCACATAAACCAAAGCCGGGCCATAGAAACCAAAGCCGGGTCACAGAAACCAAAGCCGGGTCACAGAAACCAAAGCCGGGTCACATAAACCAAAGCCGGATCACAGAAACCAAAGCCGGGTCAGAAAAACCAAAGCCGGGTCACAGAAACCAAAGCCAGGTCACAAAAACCAAAGCCGCGTCACAGAGGATCCAAAGTCGGGTCATAAAAACCAATGACGAGTCACAGAAACCAAAGCTGGATTACAGAAACCAAAGCCGGGTCACAAAACCCAAAGCCGGGTCACATGAACCAAAGCCGGGTCACAGAGGGTCCAAAGCTGGGTCACAAAAACCAAAGACGAGTCATAGAAACCAAAGCCGGGTCATAGAAACCAAAGGTGGGTCACATAAACCAAAGCCGGATAACAGAAACCAAAGCCGGGTCATATAAACCAAAGCCGGGTCACATAAACAAAAGCCGGGTCACAGAAACCAAAGCCGGGTCACAGAAACCAAAGCCGGGCCATAGGAACCAAAGCCGGGTCACAGAAACCAAAGCCGGGCCATAGGAACCAAAGCCGGGTCACAGAAACCAAAGCCGGGCCATAGGAACCAAAGCCGGGTCACAGAAACCAAAGCCGGGCCATAGGAACCAAAGCCGGGTCACAGAAACCAAAGCCGGGCCATAGGAACCAAAGCCGGGTCACAGAAACCAAAGCCGGGCCATAGGAACCAAAGCCGGGTCACAGAAACCAAAGCCGGGCCATAGGAACCAAAGCCGGGTCACAGAAACCAAAGCCGGGCCATAGGAACCAAAGCCGGGTCACAGAAACCAAAGCCGGGCCATAGGAACCAAAGCCGGGTCACAGAAACCAAAGCCGGGGCACAGAAACCAAAGCCGGGTCACAGAAACCAAAGCTGGGTCAAATAAACCATAACGGGTCACAAATACCAAAGCCGGGGTAGAGAAACCAAAGCCGGGTCATAGAAACCAAAGCCGGGTCACAGAATCCAAAGCCGGGTCACAGAATCCAAAGTCGGATCATAGAAACATAAGCCGGGTCACAGCAACCAAAGCCAGGTCACATAACCAAAGTCGGGTCACAGAAACCAAAGACAGGTCACAGAAACCAAAGCGGGGTCACGGAAACCAAAGCTGGGTCACAGAAACCAATGTCGGGTCACAGAAACCAGAGCTGGGTCACAAAAACCAAAGCCGTGTCACAAAAACCAAAGCCGGGTCATAGAAACCAAAGCCGGGTCACATAAATCAAAGCTGGGTCAAAGAAACCAAAGATGGGTCACAGAAACAAAAGCCGGGTCACAGAAACCAAAGCCAGGTCACGGAAACCAAAGCGGGTTTAGAGAAACCAAAGCTGGGTCACATAAACCAAAGCCGGGTCATAGAAACCAAAGCCGGGTCACAGAAACCAAAGACGGGTCACAGAAACCAAAGCCGAATCACAGGAACCAAAGCCGGGTCACAAAAACCAAAGCCGGGTCACAAAACCAAAGCCGGGTCACGGAAACCAAGCCGGGTCACAGAAACCAAAGACGGGTCACAGAAACCAAAGCCGAATCACAGGAACCAAAGCCGGGTCACAAAAACCAAAGCCGGGTCACAAAACCAAAGCCGGGTCACGGAAACCAAGCCGGGTCACAGAAACCAAAGACGGGTCACAGAAACCAAAGCCGAATCACAGGAACCAAAGCCGGGTCACAAAAACCAAAGCCGGGTCACAAAACCAAAGCCGGGTCACGGAAACCAAGCCGGGTCACAGAAACCAAAGACGGGTCACAGAAACCAAAGCCGAATCACAGGAACCAAAGCCGGGTCACAAAAACCAAAGCCGGGTCACAAAACCAAAGCCGGGTCACGGAAACCAAGCCGGGTCACAGAAACCAAAGACGGGTCACAGAAACCAAAGCCGAATCACAGGAACCAAAGCCGGGTCACAAAAACCAAAGCCGGGTCACAAAACCAAAGCCGGGTCACGGAAACCAAGCCGGGTCACAGAAACCAAAGACGGGTCACAGAAACCAAAGCCGAATCACAGGAACCAAAGCCGGGTCACAAAAACCAAAGCCGGGTCACAAAACCAAAGCCGGGTCACGGAAACCAAGCCGGGTCACAGAAACCAAAGACGGGTCACAGAAACCAAAGCCGAATCACAGGAACCAAAGCCGGGTCACAAAAACCAAAGCCGGGTCACAAAACCAAAGCCGGGTCACGGAAACCAAGCCGGGTCACAGAAACCAAAGACGGGTCACAGAAACCAAAGCCGAATCACAGGAACCAAAGCCGGGTCACAAAAACCAAAGCCGGGTCACAAAACCAAAGCCGGGTCACGGAAACCAAGCCGGGTCACAGAAACCAAAGACGGGTCACAGAAACCAAAGCCGAATCACAGGAACCAAAGCCGGGTCACAAAAACCAAAGCCGGGTCACAAAACCAAAGCCGGGTCACGGAAACCAAGCCGGGTCACAGAAACCAAAGACGGGTCACAGAAACCAAAGCCGAATCACAGGAACCAAAGCCGGGTCACAAAAACCAAAGCCGGGTCACAAAACCAAAGCCGGGTCACGGAAACCAAGCCGGGTCACAGAAACCAAAGACGGGTCACAGAAACCAAAGCCGAATCACAGGAACCAAAGCCGGGTCACAAAAACCAAAGCCGGGTCACAAAACCAAAGCCGGGTCACATAAACCAAGCCGGGTCACAGAAACCAAAGCCGGGTCAGAGAAGCCAAAGCTGGGTCACAGAAACCAAACCCGGGTCACAAAAACCAAAGCCGGGTCACAAAACCAAAATCGGGTCACGGAAACCAAGCCGGGTCACAGAAACCAAAGACGGGTCACAGAAACCAAAGCCGGGTCACAGAAACCAAAGCTGGGTCACAAAAAGAAAAGCCGGGTCACAGAAACCAAAGCCGGGTCACAAAGACCAAAGCCGGGTAACAGAAACCAAAGCCGGGTCACATAAACCAAAGCCGGGTCACAAAAACCAAAGCCTGGTGACAGAAACCAAAGCCGAGGCACAGAAACCAGAACCAGGTCACAAAAACCAAAGCCATGTCACAAAAACCGACGCGTAGTGAGAGAAACCAAAGCCGAGTCACAGTATCTAGAGCTGGGTCACAACAAACCAAAGCCAGGTCACATGAACCAAAGCCGGGTCACATAAACCAAAGCCGGGTCAGAGAAACCAAAGCCGGGTCATCGAATCCAAAGCCGGGTCACTGCAACCAAAGCCGGGTCAAAGAAACCAAAGCCGGGTGATAGAAACTAAAAGCGGGGTCTTAGAAACCAAAGCAGAGTCACAGAAACCAAAGCAAAGTCACAGAAACCAAAGCCGGGTCACAGAAACCAAAGCCGGTCCACAAACACCAAAGCCGGGTCACAGAAACCAAAGCCGGGTCCCAGAAACCAAAGCTGGGTAAACCAAAGCCGGTACACAGAACCCAAAGCTGGACCAAAAAAACCAAATCTGGGTCAGATAAACCAAAGCTGGGACACAGACACCAAAGCCGGGTCACAAAAACCAAAGGCTGGTCACAGAAACCAAAGCCGGGCCAGAGAAGCCAAAGCCGGGTCACAGAAACCAAAGCCGGGTCACAAAAACCAAAGCCGGGTCACAAAACCAAAGCCGGGTCACGAAAGCAAAGCCGGGTCACAGAAACCAAAGCCGGGTCCCAGAAACCAAAGCTGGGTAAACCAAAGCCGGTACATAGAACCCAAAGCTGGACCAAAGAAACCAAAGCTGGGTCGGATAAACCAAAGCTGGGACACAGATACCAAAGCCGGGTCACAAAAACCAAAGCCGGGTCACAAAACCAAAGCCGGGTCACGAAAGCAAAGCCGGGTCACAGAAACCAAAGCCAGGTCACAGAAACCAAAGCCGGGTCACAAAGACCAAAGCCGGGTAACAGAAACCAAAGCCGGGTCACATAAACCAAAGCCGGGTCACAAAAACCAAAGCCTGGTGACAGAAACCAAAGCCGGGGCACAGAAACCAGAACCAGGTCACAAAAACCAAATCCATGTCACAAAAACTGACGCCTAGTGAGAGAAACCAAAGCCGAGTCACAGTATCTAGAGCTGGGTCACAACAAACCAAAGCCAGGTCACATAAAACAAAGCCGGGTCACATAAACCAAAGCCGGGTCAGAGAAACCAAAGCCGGGTCATCGAATCCAAAGCCGGGTCACTGCAACAAAAGCCGGGTCAATGAAACCAAAGCCGGGTGATAGAAACTAAAAGCGGGGTCTTAGAAACCAAAGCAGGGTCACAGAAACCAAAGCAAAGTCACAGGAACCAAAGCCGGGTCACAGAAACCAAAGCCGGTCCACAAACACCAAAGACGGGTCACAGAAACCAAAGCCGGGTCCCAGAAACCAAATCTGGGTAAACCAAAGCCGGTACACAGAACCCAAAGCTGGACCAAAGAAACCAAAGCTGGGTCACATAAACCAAAGCTGGGACACAGACACCAAAGCCGGGTCACAAAAACCAAAGGCTGGTCACAGAAACCAAAGCCAGGCCAGAGAAGCCAAAGCCGGGTCACAGAAACCAAAGCCGGGTCACAAAAACCAAAGCCGGGTCACAAAACCAAAGCCGGGTCACAAAAATCAAAGCCAGGTCACAAAAATCAAAGCCAGGTCACAAAAATCAAAGCCAGGTCACAAAAATCAAAGCCAGGTCACAAAAATCAAAGCCAGGTCACAAAAATCAAAGCCAGGTCACAAAAATCAAAGCCAGGTCACAAAAATCAAAGCCAGGTCACAAAAATCAAAGCCAGGTCACAAAAATCAAAGCCAGGTCACAAAAATCAAAGCCAGGTCACAAAAATCAAAGCCAGGTCACAAAAATCAAAGCCAGGTCACAAAAATCAAAGCCAGGTCACAAAAATCAAAGCCAGGTCACAAAAATCAAAGCCAGGTCACAAAAATCAAAGCCAGGTCACAAAAATCAAAGCCAGGTCACAAAAATCAAAGCCAGGTCACAAAAATCAAAGCCAGGTCACAAAAATCAAAGCCAGGTCACAAAAATCAAAGCCAGGTCACAAAAATCAAAGCCAGGTCACAAAAATCAAAGCCAGGTCACAAAAATCAAAGCCAGGTCACAAAAATCAAAGCCAGGTCACAAAAATCAAAGCCAGGTCACAAAAATCAAAGCCAGGTCACAAAAATCAAAGCCAGGTCACAAAAATCAAAGCCAGGTCACAAAAATCAAAGCCAGGTCACAAAAATCAAAGCCAGGTCACAAAAATCAAAGCCAGGTCACAAAAATCAAAGCCAGGTCACAAAAATCAAAGCCAGGTCACAAAAATCAAAGCCAGGTCACAAAAATCAAAGCCAGGTCACAAAAATCAAAGCCAGGTCACAAAAATCAAAGCCAGGTCACAAAAATCAAAGCCAGGTCACAAAAATCAAAGCCAGGTCACAAAAATCAAAGCCAGGTCACAAAAATCAAAGCCAGGTCACAAAAATCAAAGCCAGGTCACAAAAATCAAAGCCAGGTCACAAAAATCAAAGCCAGGTCACAAAAATCAAAGCCAGGTCACAAAAATCAAAGCCAGGTCACAAAAATCAAAGCCAGGTCACAAAAATCAAAGCCAGGTCACAAAAATCAAAGCCAGGTCACAAAAATCAAAGCCAGGTCACAAAAATCAAAGCCAGGTCACAAAAATCAAAGCCAGGTCACAAAAATCAAAGCCAGGTCACAAAAATCAAAGCCAGGTCACAAAAATCAAAGCCAGGTCACAAAAATCAAAGCCAGGTCACAAAAATCAAAGCCAGGTCACAAAAATCAAAGCCAGGTCACAAAAATCAAAGCCAGGTCACAAAAATCAAAGCCAGGTCACAAAAATCAAAGCCAGGTCACAAAAATCAAAGCCAGGTCACAAAAATCAAAGCCAGGTCACAAAAATCAAAGCCAGGTCACAAAAATCAAAGCCAGGTCACAAAAATCAAAGCCAGGTCACAAAAATCAAAGCCAGGTCACAAAAATCAAAGCCAGGTCACAAAAATCAAAGCCAGGTCACAAAAATCAAAGCCAGGTCACAAAAATCAAAGCCAGGTCACAAAAATCAAAGCCAGGTCACAAAAATCAAAGCCAGGTCACAAAAATCAAAGCCAGGTCACAAAAATCAAAGCCAGGTCACAAAAATCAAAGCCAGGTCACAAAAATCAAAGCCAGGTCACAAAAATCAAAGCCAGGTCACAAAAATCAAAGCCAGGTCACAAAAATCAAAGCCAGGTCACAAAAATCAAAGCCAGGTCACAAAAATCAAAGCCAGGTCACAAAAATCAAAGCCAGGTCACAAAAATCAAAGCCAGGTCACAAAAATCAAAGCCAGGTCACAAAAATCAAAGCCAGGTCACAAAAATCAAAGCCAGGTCACAAAAATCAAAGCCAGGTCACAAAAATCAAAGCCAGGTCACAAAAATCAAAGCCAGGTCACAAAAATCAAAGCCAGGTCACAAAAATCAAAGCCAGGTCACAAAAATCAAAGCCAGGTCACAAAAATCAAAGCCAGGTCACAAAAATCAAAGCCAGGTCACAAAAATCAAAGCCAGGTCACAAAAATCAAAGCCAGGTCACAAAAATCAAAGCCAGGTCACAAAAATCAAAGCCAGGTCACAAAAATCAAAGCCAGGTCACAAAAATCAAAGCCAGGTCACAAAAATCAAAGCCAGGTCACAAAAATCAAAGCCAGGTCACAAAAATCAAAGCCAGGTCACAAAAATCAAAGCCAGGTCACAAAAATCAAAGCCAGGTCACAAAAATCAAAGCCAGGTCACAAAAATCAAAGCCAGGTCACAAAAATCAAAGCCAGGTCACAAAAATCAAAGCCAGGTCACAAAAATCAAAGCCAGGTCACAAAAATCAAAGCCAGGTCACAAAAATCAAAGCCAGGTCACAAAAATCAAAGCCAGGTCACAAAAATCAAAGCCAGGTCACAAAAATCAAAGCCAGGTCACAAAAATCAAAGCCAGGTCACAAAAATCAAAGCCAGGTCACAAAAATCAAAGCCAGGTCACAAAAATCAAAGCCAGGTCACAAAAATCAAAGCCAGGTCACAAAAATCAAAGCCAGGTCACAAAAATCAAAGCCAGGTCACAAAAATCAAAGCCAGGTCACAAAAATCAAAGCCAGGTCACAAAAATCAAAGCCAGGTCACAAAAATCAAAGCCAGGTCACAAAAATCAAAGCCAGGTCACAAAAATCAAAGCCAGGTCACAAAAATCAAAGCCAGGTCACAAAAATCAAAGCCAGGTCACAAAAATCAAAGCCAGGTCACAAAAATCAAAGCCAGGTCACAAAAATCAAAGCCAGGTCACAAAAATCAAAGCCAGGTCACAAAAATCAAAGCCAGGTCACAAAAATCAAAGCCAGGTCACAAAAATCAAAGCCAGGTCACAAAAATCAAAGCCAGGTCACAAAAATCAAAGCCAGGTCACAAAAATCAAAGCCAGGTCACAAAAATCAAAGCCAGGTCACAAAAATCAAAGCCAGGTCACAAAAATCAAAGCCAGGTCACAAAAATCAAAGCCAGGTCACAAAAATCAAAGCCAGGTCACAAAAATCAAAGCCAGGTCACAAAAATCAAAGCCAGGTCACAAAAATCAAAGCCAGGTCACAAAAATCAAAGCCAGGTCACAAAAATCAAAGCCAGGTCACAAAAATCAAAGCCAGGTCACAAAAATCAAAGCCAGGTCACAAAAATCAAAGCCAGGTCACAAAAATCAAAGCCAGGTCACAAAAATCAAAGCCAGGTCACAAAAATCAAAGCCAGGTCACAAAAATCAAAGCCAGGTCACAAAAATCAAAGCCAGGTCACAAAAATCAAAGCCAGGTCACAAAAATCAAAGCCAGGTCACAAAAATCAAAGCCAGGTCACAAAAATCAAAGCCAGGTCACAAAAATCAAAGCCAGGTCACAAAAATCAAAGCCAGGTCACAAAAATCAAAGCCAGGTCACAAAAATCAAAGCCAGGTCACAAAAATCAAAGCCAGGTCACAAAAATCAAAGCCAGGTCACAAAAATCAAAGCCAGGTCACAAAAATCAAAGCCAGGTCACAAAAATCAAAGCCAGGTCACAAAAATCAAAGCCAGGTCACAAAAATCAAAGCCAGGTCACAAAAATCAAAGCCAGGTCACAAAAATCAAAGCCAGGTCACAAAAATCAAAGCCAGGTCACAAAAATCAAAGCCAGGTCACAAAAATCAAAGCCAGGTCACAAAAATCAAAGCCAGGTCACAAAAATCAAAGCCAGGTCACAAAAATCAAAGCCAGGTCACAAAAATCAAAGCCAGGTCACAAAAATCAAAGCCAGGTCACAAAAATCAAAGCCAGGTCACAAAAATCAAAGCCAGGTCACAAAAATCAAAGCCAGGTCACAAAAATCAAAGCCAGGTCACAAAAATCAAAGCCAGGTCACAAAAATCAAAGCCAGGTCACAAAAATCAAAGCCAGGTCACAAAAATCAAAGCCAGGTCACAAAAATCAAAGCCAGGTCACAAAAATCAAAGCCAGGTCACAAAAATCAAAGCCAGGTCACAAAAATCAAAGCCAGGTCACAAAAATCAAAGCCAGGTCACAAAAATCAAAGCCAGGTCACAAAAATCAAAGCCAGGTCACAAAAATCAAAGCCAGGTCACAAAAATCAAAGCCAGGTCACAAAAATCAAAGCCAGGTCACAAAAATCAAAGCCAGGTCACAAAAATCAAAGCCAGGTCACAAAAATCAAAGCCAGGTCACAAAAATCAAAGCCAGGTCACAAAAATCAAAGCCAGGTCACAAAAATCAAAGCCAGGTCACAAAAATCAAAGCCAGGTCACAAAAATCAAAGCCAGGTCACAAAAATCAAAGCCAGGTCACAAAAATCAAAGCCAGGTCACAAAAATCAAAGCCAGGTCACAAAAATCAAAGCCAGGTCACAAAAATCAAAGCCAGGTCACAAAAATCAAAGCCAGGTCACAAAAATCAAAGCCAGGTCACAAAAATCAAAGCCAGGTCACAAAAATCAAAGCCAGGTCACAAAAATCAAAGCCAGGTCACAAAAATCAAAGCCAGGTCACAAAAATCAAAGCCAGGTCACAAAAATCAAAGCCAGGTCACAAAAATCAAAGCCAGGTCACAAAAATCAAAGCCAGGTCACAAAAATCAAAGCCAGGTCACAAAAATCAAAGCCAGGTCACAAAAATCAAAGCCAGGTCACAAAAATCAAAGCCAGGTCACAAAAATCAAAGCCAGGTCACAAAAATCAAAGCCAGGTCACAAAAATCAAAGCCAGGTCACAAAAATCAAAGCCAGGTCACAAAAATCAAAGCCAGGTCACAAAAATCAAAGCCAGGTCACAAAAATCAAAGCCAGGTCACAAAAATCAAAGCCAGGTCACAAAAATCAAAGCCAGGTCACAAAAATCAAAGCCAGGTCACAAAAATCAAAGCCAGGTCACAAAAATCAAAGCCAGGTCACAAAAATCAAAGCCAGGTCACAAAAATCAAAGCCCGGTGACAGAAACCAAAGCCGGGTCACATAAACCAAAGCCGGGTCACATAAACCAAAGCTGGGTCACATAAACCAAAGCCGGGTCACAGAAAGAAAAGCCGGGTCACAGAAACCAAAGCCGGGTCACAGAAACCAAAGCCGGGTAACAGAAACCGAAGCCGCATCAGAGAAACCAAAGCCGGGTCACAAAAATCAAAGCCTGGTGACAGAAACCAAAGTCAGGGCACAGAAACCAGAACCAGGTCACAAAAACCAAAGCCATGTCACAGAAACCGACGCCAAGTCAGAGAAACCAAAGCCGAGTCACATAATCCACAGCCGGGTCACAACAACCCAAAGCCAGGTCACAAAAACCAAAGCCGGGTCACAAAAACCAAAGCCGGGTCAGAGAAACCAAAGCCGGGTCATAGAATCCAAAGCCGGGTCACTTCAACCAAAGCCGGGTCAACGAAACCAAAGCCGGGTCAAAGAAACTTAAAGCCGGGTCTTAGAAACTAAAGCAGGGTCACAGAAACCAAAGCCAAGTCACATAAACCAAAGCCGGGTTACACAAACCAAAGCCGGTCCACAGACACCAAAGCCGGGTCACAGAAACCAAAGCCGGGTCACGGTAACCAAAGCCGGGTCAAAGAAACCAAAGCTGGACAAACCAAAGCCGGATCAGAGAAACCAAAGCTAGGTCACACAAACGAAAACCGGGTCAGAGAAACCAACGCCGGGTCACATAAACCAAAGCCGGGTCACAGAAACCAAAGCCAGGTCACAGAAACCAAAGCTGGGTCACAGAAACCAAGGCCGGGTCGCAGAATCCAAAACCGGGACACACAAACGTAGGCCGGGCCTACTTGCGCCCAACTTGCGCCCTACTTGCGCCTTAGTTGCACCCTAGTTGCGCCCTAGTTGAGCCCTAGTTGCGCCCTAGTTGCGACCTAGTTGCACCCTAGTTGCGCCCTAGTTGCGCCATAGTTGCACCCTAGTTGCACCCTAGTTGCTTCCTAGTTGCACCATAGTTGCGCCCTAGTTGCGCCCTAATCACGCCATAGTTGCGCCCTACTTGCGCCCTAGTTGCACCCTAGTTGCGCCCTAGTTGCGCCATAGTTGCACCCTAGTTGCACCCTAGTTGCTTCCTAGTTGCACCATAGTTGCGCCCTAGTTGCGCCCTAATCACGCCATAGTTGCGCCCTAGTTGCGCCCTAGTTGCACCTTATTTGCGCCCTTATTGCACCCTACTTGCGCCCTATTGGCATCCTACTTGCACCCTAATTGTGCCTTAGTTCGGCACTAGCTATGCCCTNAAACCAGAACCGGGTCACAGAAATCAAAGCCGGGTCACAGAAACCAAAGCTGGGTCACAGAAACCAAAGCCATGCCCTAGAAACCAAAGCCGGGTCACAGAGACTAAAGCCAGGTCACTGTACCCAAAGCTGGGTCACATTAAACAAAGTCGGGTCACAGAAACCAAAGCTGGGTCACACAAACCAAAACGGGTTCATAGAAACCAAAGCCGGGTCACAGAAACCATAGCCGGGTCATAGAAAGCCGGGTCACAGAAACCAAAGCCGGGTCACAGGAACCAAAGACGGTCCCATAAACCAAAGCCGGGTCACGGAAACCAAAGCCGGGTCACAGAAACCAACGCCGAGTCACATAAAGTAAAGCCGGGTCACATAAACCAAAGCCGGGTCCCATGTAAGGGTGCACACCAAATCCATGGATCCGAGAGTCAGATCCGCAAATCCGGATCCGGATCCGGATCCAAGAGTCCGGATCACACTACTTGGATCCGATCCGAGATCCGAGATTCCAGATGAGGGTAACTTTGGTTATGCAAATGTATGCTTCTTTCGTGTAAGCTGCCATAAATCGCACATTTTAGACAGGAAAACCATATAAATGTCACGAAACAACCATTAAATACAGATTACTTGCTGGGTAATACAGTAAACACTGTAAATTCATGCTGAAATTTGCATGTTATACATGTTAGAACTTCGTACCTACGCTGGATCCGACCTAGATCTGAGAGTCAGATCCGAGGATCCAAGGATCCGCGGATCCGAGATCTGGATCCGAGAGTCCGGATCCAGGAGTTGGATCCGATCCGTGAGTAAGGATCTGACGTCAGATCCGCAAATCTGATCCGGCGTACACCCTTAGTCCCATGAACCAAACCCGGGTCACAGAAACCAAAGCCGGGTCACAGAAACCAAAGCCGGGTCACAGAAACGAAAGCCGGGGCATAAAAAACAATGACGGGTCACAGAAGCCAAAGCTGGGTAAAAGAAACCAAAGCTAGGTAAACCAAAGCCGGAACACAGAAACCAAAGCTGGACCAAATAAACCAAAGCTGGGTGAGATAAACAAAAGCCGGGTCACGGAAACCAAAAGCCGGGTCACAAAAAACAAAGCCGGGTCACAGAAACCAAAGTTGGGTCAAAGAAACCAAAGCCGGATCACAGAAACCAAAGCCGGGTCGCAAAAACCAAAGCCGGGTAAAAAAACCAAAGCCGGGTCGCGGAAACCAAGCCGGGTCACAGAAACCAAAGCCAGGTCACAAAAACCAAAGCCGCATCACAGAGGATCCAAAGCCGGGTCACAGAAACCAATGACGAGTCACAGAAACCAAAGCCGGATTACAGAAAGCAAACCCGGGTCACAAAAACCAGAGCCGGGTCACATAAACAAAAGCCAGGTCACAGAGGGTCCAAAGCCAGGTCACAGAAACCAAAGACGAGTCATAGAAACCAAAGCCGGGTCATAGAAACCAAAGCCGGGT